>JAUIRJ010000208.1:0-34494 GCA_030555515.1 Acutogordius australiensis | reverse complement strand
CAGGGATTGGAACCGTCCGAAAAATTTCACTGGTTCCGGTTCCGGTTCCAAAATTTTTCGTGAAACCGGTTTCGGTTCCATTTCATTTTTTTTCATACGGTTCCGGTTCCGGTTCCAAATATTTTTTAATTACAAAATGTAGTGTGCACGTGTGTATATATATAAAATATACCGATAGGATACAAAATTACATATCTTTTATTTACAATAACAATATTCATATATATAATCATATATAATAAATTTATTTTGTTAAATCATTATTTAATTTAATTAACAAAATAGCTTGTAAAAGTTCTTCTGATGTCTTCCCCCTTATATCCGATAATATAAATTTAAGGGTCGAAAACGTCCTTTCTACACTAACCTAAAAATAACAAAATAAAAATATACCTGTGTTGCGGGAACACTAAGTAGTATTTTTGAAATTTGATAAAGCTGGGGAAATTGGGCTGATGCCTTTTCCCAAAAAGCGATTATACTAGTAAATTCTGAATTAAAAGTAAGATTTCAAATTCTGATATTTGAGAATCAATTGATTTAGAAGTATCGAAATTAACGAGATTCACTTGACTTGAGTGATTTTTGAGATAATTATTAAATTCTTCATTTGTTTGTACAATCAACGAGGTCTTTATCAATTATTCCTAAGCTCTTATCCTCCAGCATCAACATTTTATTCCAAAGTTCTTTTAAATGAGATCGAGCCTCAGCTTTTTCCTGAACCGATAAAAGACCTTAATACCTAGGATCTAAAAATATCGCTGCCAATAAAACAGGAGATTTAAGGTATGCAGACTCGCGTTTTTCCATATCAGAATAAATAAAGTAAATGAATATGATTTAAAAGAGATTCCAATGTGTAGTGGTTCAAGCGACGGCTTATACGTTTGGGCTTAATGGGTTCAATTCTTGGGTGGAGAATTTTTTTATATATTTAATATGTATCTGTTAGATAAATTTAAATTATAATAATATAGGAACCGGAACCAGGAACCGGCGAACTTAGGAACCGGTACCGGAACCAGAACCGGAACCGAAAATTCATGAACCGGTTCCAGGTTCCAGTGTGCGGTTCCAAAGATTTTGGCTGGTTCCGGTTCTTACGGTTCCGGTTCCAATCCCTGCTTATAATTGCAAAATGTCACTTGGCATTTTTAAAAATTGTGAATATTTTTGAAAGGCCATATACAATGAAAAATTTAGAAAAGATTGAAATAATATCCAGACTGTGGGTTCTAAAAAATTTATTAATAGGTCTGATAATTGTTTAAAATCGGCCAAAATAAAATTTTAGGCGTCTAGTAAATATTTCAACATTTGCAATAAATTATAGATGGACATGTCAAGAATGAAAACTGGACCGCAAAAATTTGCAAAATAAATGAATTGGCAGGAGCCCATCTAATGACTATTATAATTTATTCTATATGTTAAACCATTTTATAACTAAATTGTATCTATTTTGGACTTTTGAATGGCCCTGGTCTAACCTTCTAAATAAAGTTATTATAAAAAAATAGAAGAATGCAGTGAATTTATTAGAAAACTTATAAAAATAGCAAATTTCTATTAACATTGACCCGATACACATTTAATGAAAAAGCTTAATTTAAAAAAAAATTAAGGTTTAAATTTAATATAATAATATAATTCATATATCACCGATTAGCCCAAATATTTAAGCTATAACACAGGTAAACAAATTTTTAAAATTTAGAGATCAAACCTGCTATATTAGGGATTTTTAAATCAGTTTACCGTTTTTTCTAATCAAACTCAGTACAGCTATCAACATTGAAAATTTTAGAAAAAATGTCAAGAAAACAAAAATAACTAAAACAAAAATATATTAAAAAAAAATTTTTTGTATTAAAAACAGTTAAATTGTTATATGTAAATTGCAAAGAATATTTATATTAAAAATGATAATAAATTGGGTCATATTTAGGTGTGGGTGCCAAATATATTGTTTAATCTAAGCTTGATACACTTAAAAATTTTATTTCTCATTATTTAAGTTAAAAAATATAAGTTACAAGATTTTTATATAAAAAAAAATCTTGAGCTTTTTTTAGGGGTCAAGTTAAAAAAAGTCATTTTTATACGGATCTAAGAAGCCGAAGGTGGAAGAAATTACGAAATACGGAAAATATATATGAGGTAAGGGTATCATGGGGATGAATGCTTTTATGTATAATAATCTTATTTTTTCTAAGTTTAATATTTGTTGACGTGTTTTTACAAAGTTTTATGTAAAATTTTAATCGAAATATAAGCATCGGACGTTGAAGTTGCTAATCAAACTACACCGGCGAAAATGAATTTGGACCTTTATTATAGGTCAAAAAATATTTCGATATTTTTGATGGAAATTTTCTAAATTTATGTATTATTAGAAAATGCAAAAATATACAACTTGGCAAAATAATAACTTGATCTCCTCGTGCTTTTTAGTTTCGCTTGTTTAAGGTAAACACTTTGTTGTGAAAGGGTCACGCAACCTTGAGCGCTGCAGTTTTGTGTTGTGTTATAAACACATGTTAAGGGGCGTTGAACCTGGTTAGTAGTTAAATCCAATGTTTACCTACTAAACCCAAAAACCTAGGCCACTGGCGTGTTTTAAATCTCATTAAACATTGCGGGCTACCCGCTGATCTTAAAAGTGGCAAGGCCCTGATGGGTAGGCCGCTCCCTCACGGAGAAAAAGGTTTGGGGAAAGAAGACTCCAATATTACAAGTTTTTTCATTTTAGTTTGAATTTTTAATAATTTTTATAGATATATACAGAAACAAATTTTATAAATGAATGTTGCCCTAGGAAACACTCCCGCCTAATCTCTTTCTGCCTATTTTGCAAAAAATTGTTTGTTAAGCTTGAAGCTACATCGAACAAGATATTGTTTTTTAATTTCAGTAGGATTAATAATATTTTATATTAACATTGCCGTGTACCAACTCACAAAAAAATATAGTTAAAAAAGAATATTTATCCTCAATATATGTGATTTAAAAAAGTAGACCAACTTTTTTAATTATAAGCGGGTCCTGATCAAATTTAATTTTAAAATACCTATTTATATAATTTAATCTTAAAAGCGTCATTAAAATGATATAAATTCTTTTATCATTAACCAATGTGCACATAATAAAAGTAATATTAAGCAAAAATTGAATGTGTCCACGCTTATAGGAAAATGTGTAAAGTTTTGTCATATACAACATATTTTAATCACTCTTTACCAATTTTTCAAATATGGTAAACATTATATATGGCTTAATTTGAGCCCGGCTGGGCCTAATATTACAGTCCAAAAAATCTATCTTGCCAGCTATAAATTTTTTTTATCAAATTATCAATATACAGTGTGACAAACAAGGTAATGCCTTTTATAATTATTTTATAGCAAAAAAATTAAGGGTCATGGCCAAAGTCTATCATAGGTAAAAATAAGGTGTTACAAAAAATTAATTTTACGTATATATTTTGGATGAAATTTATCAAAATACATCTATTTTTGACACACTTAATGAACCTAAAAAAAAAGTTTTTTTTTTAATTTTTTTGTGAAGTTATTAAAATTAACTAAACTGGGGCACTTATGTCCTTATAAATACAAGGAGGGGCTGTTAAGAAAATTGTTTAGGAAGGGGCTCAAGCGAAAATGGAATATAAAGTTAGTCGAGTTCAAGGTTGCGTAAAAAGTTTTGATGGTGTTTTAGCATGCAAAAAACAGGGTCGCGCTAAAATTATTGAGGTTGCCATTTAATTATCATTTTAAAATGTTAGATCTGACCTATGAACACATTATGTGTATTATATCACCACTTTATTTAAAACACCTTAAAAAAATTTTACGCGCTTTTGAGTAAATTCGGGCACGCTCCAGAGCCACCTCGGCGGTGGTTCCGTTGATGCTTAAGAAAGCATGTGACAGTCCTTAACTGATTAGCTAGCTTTTAAAAATGAAAATTATACGTTCTTGAGAATTGATTTGCGCTCTTTTGGAAATACTACAAAAAGCACACTTTTCAGAATAAAAATGCGGGCTTATAAAAATGGGCTTCTCCTAACAAATTACTTGGATTCTCTATAACCCACGGCTTAATTTTTCTATGCAGCTTTCACCCATAGGTTTGTTTTTGAAATTAATTACGAACATTGTTTAGAAATTGTTATTGCAGTAAATTATTACTATTTTGCTCAAATTTGAGGGTCGAAAATACCTACCCAATAAAACAAATAGCAATCGTGGACACAAGTCAACAATTTTTTGAGAGTTATGAGTTAACTACAGAGATCAAACCTGCCATCAATAACATTAAATCATTATACCGTTTTTCTTAATCAAACTTAGTTAGTCGTCAGGTATAAACATTGGAAATTTTAGAAAAAAAGGTCAAAAAAACAAAAAAGATTTGAAAAACGAAAATAATTTGAAATTTTATTTTTGCATATTTACGCATGGTAAACTGTTAAATTCAAACTTCAAACAATATTTTCATCAATAACCAATAATATATCGTGTCGTATTTAAGTTTGGACGCAAAATAATTTGTATGAATTAAATGCCGATGTAAGAGCTTGATATATTAATATTTATTTTCCATTATTTGCGATTAAAAATATAAGTTAGGGGGAATTTTTATATCCAGTGTAGATTTTTATATTTTTTTCTTCTTAGGGTATATTAAGATCTGTCAATTTGGTCAAAAAAGGCCATTTTTTGTTATAGACGGATCTAAAGAGCCAAAGACGGAAGAAACTAAGGAAAACAAAAAGTATATATGAGATTAGGCCATCATGGGGTTGCATTCTTTTATGTTCTCATAACAATCTCGTTTATAACATTGATATTTGTTGACCTGTGTGATAAACACTATAAAAATATCTTAATCGTTCATGAATTTTGTTGCGAAATTCATGAACGATTAAGATATTTTTATAGTGTTTATCACTTCCGGATATTAAAATATTCTTTTATAAGTGTCACTTTAATCAATTGAGCAAAATATATTGATTCAAAAATGTTATAATGTATTTTAGCCTCATTAATGAGTCTTATTTTGAAATAATAAGGGAGAAAATGCAGGTAAAGTAAATTTTGTTTTATTAATCATTAACACATATAACGGTAACCGTGTAAAAGATAACAGAATGATTTAGGTTGTTGGCAAGTATTTTGCCCCTCAATTTGTTTATTTTAAACTATAATCTAGATAAGAGTTGGAACCGGGCCGTGATATTCCGGCCCGACCCACCCGACATATTTGTTAACTTTGACCCGGCCCGAGTAAATACTGCCTGAAAAGTTTTTTATTAAAAGCTAAAAAAAATTATTTTTAACATTATCAATAAAATGCAGAGTGTAGAAGTAATACCTAGCTAAAAAAAAGGACAATTGAGATTATAAACTTTGGCCCCGCCTGGCTAGTAATTCTTTTTTTAAGCAAGCCCATCTCGCCCGGTTTGTTCTCAATTTCGGCCCGGCATAGTTGTATCGAATTCCGACTTGGATCTCTAATCTAGATATGGGTTTACCAATAAATCATTTTACCAGGTAAAAATTCGAATTATTATTCTGGGATAACCAATAATAATAAGAATACTTCTTTTAAAATTGAATACTAAAAAGATTAACAAATGAAATTATATAAGGATTCAAAATTTTTTGTTTACCTGGCAAAATATTGCTTGTTTTTGTTAGCTATAGGGAAGTTCGTAGACTAGCCTCTGGTTACACTATTTTAGTATTTAATAATTTAAGGTTAACGCCGCGGTTAAACTTGCAAAAAAAAATTCTACAATTTTTTTAACTTGTTTAACAAAACTTGCGTATTTTGTTGCTTTATATGTTTAAATTTGGGCAACAAAATAAATTTTTTGCTTTACATGCTTGAATACAAATAATGACAACTTTTGACTTTCGGTTGATATAAAGGAGTATGGGATCAAAAAATTGTGTGCTTAAATTCACACCCATTTTCCCGTTTTGGGAATTTATATGTTATCTTATATACAATTGGCCAAACTTAAAATCATAGTTTAATTGCTTAAAAAAATTGACCTATGTTTCAAAATTTACAGGTAAATTTGATATAATTTTTAATTGCAACATCCATGTAAAATTAGAAATATATTTTTTCTATATATATTTATTTTTAGAATTAAGAACAAAATAATCGAGAAGATTGAAAAAAAATTTAGTTGCACCTTAAAATATATGAATTAAAGCATTTAACAAAATTAAATTTAAACTGAATTCATAAAACTCATGACGAGTTTAGTTTTACTTTAATTTTACAAGTATATATTCGTATGGACCAAATGAATTTATTAATTTATAATAGTGTTGTGGTCCTTAGGTTCTCCTACAGAAGGTTGCGTCGTTCAAAAAAAACAACTATATACTAGGCCTCGTGCAAAATAAGTTCATATTTTCGTAAAATTTTAAAAATTCTAAAAATTTAAAACTTTTATTTTTTTCAAAATTCTTACAAAAATTTTTAATTTCAGAAAAGCATTTTATGTGCATAAACTAAATTTGGCAATTTTTTAAAAATTTGCATTTTATTGCAAAATAAAATTCAAAATTCTAAAGATATTACGAAAATAAAAACTCACTTTGCACGTGCCCCTATGAAAAAATTATGACCAGCTTCAAAGCTCATTCAATTTATAAATTATAAATAATGTTAATATTTTTTTTAATTTTTAAAACTTTTATTGAAAAAAATAAATTAAATTACCAATTATATGCTATGACAAAAAAAAACTTTTTAAGATTCCAAAAAAACAATAAATAAATTTAAAGCCGAGCCTTAACAAGCAAGGCGTCCTTGTAAAACAAGAAATAAAAGGCTTCGTCATTATAATGGGATGACGAATTGCTTGGGAAGTAGTTATCTCGCAAAGCAGCGTTTAGGATTATTTTGCTATGTTCATTGTCATTAGGTTTTTGATTTTGACTGGTATTGTAATAACAATTTCCAGGAACAACACTGTTGTTAAACACATCACTTATATTATCAACAATATTGAATTTGCTCTTAAAAACAATATTACTATTATCATTATTATTTTTGTTATAGGAAATATTATTGTTAATATTTTTATTGTTATAGTAGCTGTTATTAAGGATATTTTCACTATTGTTTTTGTTATAATTCCTCTCCACTTTAATATTGTTTTTGAGTTCCGTGGTCACATTCAAAATTATGGTAGATTGCAAACTGGCAAAGTTTCCTCTCAATATGAAGGTAGTGTTTTGTAGGAACATAAAATCTTTTAGGGTTTTATCATTATATCTAAAAGGGGGAAAATAAATAAAATTTTAATAACTGTTTATAAAAGATTTGGAAATGTTGCTACAGTTATAAATTTGATAGAAACTCATCTACATAAGAGTCTTATCTCAAAAATTTATTCCGTTTTTTAATCCATGAGTTATGGCCCCCCATCTTTAGAAATAGGCCATGATTTATTTTGCCACCTACTGAATCCTTTAAAAAACCTTATTTACATTAAATCAATTACAACTTTTATTTTTACCTAAAATAATGAGATATAAAATTTTTAAGTTTATCAAAGTATACCATCAACTTTTTTATTATATTAAATATTTTGCACCCTATAAAATAGGACGTTTGAAATATTTTAAGTTTAAATTTTACAGTTTAGCCTTATATAATAATTTTTTTAATATTTTTTGATTATAAATACTTTTTTTTTAACATTTTTTTAAAAAATTTTAATGTTTATATTTAGTAAAAATTAAGGATTTAATCTTTAAGATAGGTTTGATCTCATAACATTTATTCAAAAAATTTTCGAGCTCTTTAATAATTGACCACTAGCTCTTAATGTTTCTCTTTATTACAATTAAAAGCAATATAAAATGCATTATTCTAATCTTAATTATTTCACTGTGCAGCAAATATCGACCCTTTTATAATTAAAAAATAATTAAATAAGTTAGTTTTGTCGCAAATTAAAAGTTGGTGTTATTTTTAACTATGTATATCTAAAAAAAATCCACTTATATGAATGGATGGATATTATAAGATAAAATACAAAATAACAAGGATGGGAACTGAAAAAAACAGCCTCGCTTGCTACTATAGTAATACCCTAAAAACTGAACAATTATAACACAGGTCACCTAATATTTATAATATTAAATATTTTAATCTCGTTTTATTATACAAAACTTATATTTTTAATCACAAATAATGGAAAATTTTTTTTATTAATATATCAAAGCTCTTACATCGGCATTTAGTTATTACATAATATTTCGCGTCCAAATTTAAATACGACACGATATAATATCGGTTTTTAATGAAGATATTATTTGAAGTTTAAATTTAACAGTTTAACTATTGTGAATAGGCAAAAATAAAATTTCAATTTATTTTTGTTTTTGAATCTTTTTTGGTTTTTAAACCTTTGTGTCTAAAATTTTTAATGTTTATAACTGACTCTCTAAGTTTGATTAGTAAAAACGGTGAACGGATTTGATTTTCCCTAAGATGGCAGGTTTGATCTCTGTAGTTAACTCATAACTCTCAAAAAATTGTTGACCTGTGTAATGAATATAAATAAACTCTTAATAATGTCACATGCGCATGCCGTTTGCAGCTTTTGTGTTGGTTATCTCTCTTTAAAAAATATTAATAATATTTATATTTGTTTACATTTTTTAAGTTGAGGAAAATAAAATGTTCAACAATTAGGCTGATGCTACATACAATGTGAGACGAGAAATCGTTAAAAAGCATTAAATAATTTTTATGTTTTTTATTTTATAAACACAAGTGTAGAGACAGATAGATTGAAATGATAATCGAATATTTTTAAATATAATATTTGCTTAAATTGAGAGGAGCTTTTTAGATATAACTTATTCTGTTCGTAATAAAGAACGCCAGTTTTATAATAAGGCACAATCAAATACAGAGGCTCTATTCTTTTAAATTGTGTATTGTACATTTAATATTATTAGTATAACAATAAACAACGTTTAGATTTCCTCTATTTTTAAAATTGACATGCTTTAGCAATTTCAACACAAGCCTTTTTATTCGCCCCTCCCTCTCCCTTTTAAATAGTTTGCCGCACCGCTTTTCTTAAAAATTGGTCTCTAGCTCAAAACTACGCTCTATACCCCGAACTATATTAGACGGTTTCTGTGTTCGCTAATTTCTCATTCTTCAGCCTTTTAGAGTTTAAGGTCAAAGCTGAGACGACGGTGCCTACTGGGGCCCCATTACAAAATTTAAAACACCTATTGATGATGTGTTACCATAAATTGCTGAAAATAGATCCGTACACCCGTAAACAAAATTTTAAACAAATGTTAGTGTAAAGGGTTTATGACAACTTCCCTGAATAAAAAACGTAAATAACTAATTATTAATCCATTCCTCCCAAATAAACCCGCTATGGCATCTTCAACATAAGTTTTTTTCATCAAAAAATTGTTGCATTTTATATGGTCTCTACAAAGTTAACCATTTTTGACAGCACACTCAATTAGCACAATTAAGTCTAAAACCGCTCATAGTATAATTGTCTCTTGTATAACATAGGTCAACAATTTTTTGAGAGTTATGAGTTAACCACAGAGATCAAACCTGTCATTTTAGGGAATATCAAATCCGTTTACCGTTTTTCCTAATCAAACTTTAGTCAGGTATAAACATTAGCAATTTTAGAAAAAAAAGGTCAAAAAAACAAAAAAGATTCAAAAACAAAGAAAAACTGAAATTTCATTTTTGCATAATTACTATAGTGAAACTGTTAAATTCAAAAATATTTCATTTAAAACAATATATTGTCGTATTTAAGTTTTGACGCGAAATATTTTGTATTGTCTAAATGCCGATGTAAGATATTGATATATTAATAAAATTTATTTCTCATTATTTGTGATTATATATATAAGTTACAAGGGATTTTTATATGCAACAAAAAATTATAAATTTCTTCCTTTTATTGTATATTTAGATTCAATTTGGTCGAAAAAAGCCATTTTTTGTTATAGACCGATCTATGGAGCCAAAGACGGAAGAAACAGAAAAACGAAAAATATATATGAGATTAGGCCATCATGAGGATGCATTCTTTTATGTTTTCATAAAATTCACGTTTCTGATATTGATATTTGTTGACCTGTGTAATAAAAATCTGTAATATAGGAACCCCATTAGTAGACCACTTACCTGTTAAGGCTTTGGCTCTTAAAGTTCTACAGCAGGCTTTGAAGGGTTAAATAAGATTTACACACTCCGATGACCTAGGGATATAGGCCTAGGCCAAAAAAATGAACGGCTTTGAAATTTGTTAACGGTTATACATACAACTACCAATTAGGCTTAACACGATACAACTACCAATTAGGCTTAACACGGCTTTATTTGAGTTTGAAACACAGCAAAGTTTAAATTCGCTAAAGATCTTCCGACCATATTACAGTAATAAATATTATTTAATTTAACCTAATTTCGCATCCATCATGTCTGTTTATCACGAAAGCACTTGAAGCCGATGTAGATATGGGTGGAGGCGTTTTCACAATAATATTCGCAGTGAATTGGGCTGTCACAATTATTTATATATACTATAAAGACTTGCAATTTTAAGTTTGAAAAAAACACAAATTTTGGAAGAGCAAAAAGCTAGGCTAAATTGTTGTGTACTAAAAAATACCCATTTCATGTTTTAAACTATAGAAATTTATTTTAGAACAATATTAAAACTCCATAAAATTTGCACAATTTTGAAAATAATAAGAAACAGCTTTACTTGAAGCTTTGTAAAATTCAGAAAATATGCTCGGTTCATGTGTTATAATGTCGTCTAGAGTTTCCATTCCCGCGAAAGTTGGTACAATGGGATTTAAGATGAATAAGGTGACTTTTGAGTGAGGCTGTCTATAAACTTGGACGCGAAAAGTTTTATGACTGATATTCCAATGTTGCCTATAATATTTTACAATAGTTCGCGTTCATAGTTACTTTTTAATTAAATAAAATGTATTTTCACAAAAAGTTGACAATCCTAAATAATTAGCACTAAATATACATTTTTTAAAATAATTAAATGTGATTTCAATTAAAAAAAAAAATATAATTTAAATCGTCTTCTTATAATTTATGCAAAAAAAATATTATAAAAAGCAAATTAAATACGAAATCTTTTAATTGTTGTCTTATTTTTATGTCTACTAATTTTTCGCCTATTAAGCAAATTTCCGCTTTTTTTAATAAAGGCGCAAATATGACAAATGATTTATTTTTCACGGCCTGAAACTCATTAAATTAGAGATAATTTTTATTATTATGCTAAAAATGTGAAATAATAATAATTTTCATTAGTTTATATTTTATCTAACTGGTTTAATTAAAAATTAAAATTTTGTAATATTTTTTTAAATTTCTGATAAATATATTTTGAACACTTTAATAATGTGTATTAAAAAGAATTAATCAGAAAACCTACCATAGGTCGTGTCTTGCAAATGGCTTTTTTCCGTAAAATGTAAAACCATGGGACTTCCTATTTATAAACGCGGTTTAATTGTATTGGCGATCATTCAAAATGATATAGCCATAATTCATGTGTTTTTATTCATTTTTTTAAATTTATAATGCAGACATGAACTTTAGCAAAAGAATAAAATTTTATATTTTGTTCTGTTTTTAAAACGTATGACCTTGAAAATATAAACAATTAGTGAGTTAAAAAAGTTCAGAAACAATTGATATCAGACAGCCACTGTTATTATTTTGCCTATTGATTTTCAATGTAATTATCATTAATCTACAAAAAATAGTATTTTTTTTAATCCAAGCAAGATTTATGCCACAACTAGGCTTTATTATAACGCTTTTTCCCACCGTCAATCAAATTTTTTTGTCTGTACATACCGGTTTCAAAAATACCAATTATGTAATTTTTGCTGCTTGGAGACTAAAAGACTAAATAACATCCTTAGAATAAAATTCACTAATTATTGTAAAATTAAAATTATATTTTCTTTATTTTTATGAAATTAATAAAAATTTCTTAAATAGCTTGGATGCAACTTCTAACTTTGCGCTATTTGATATTTTTTTACCAATCTACTAAAAAAATTAGTTATAAAAAAGACCAGGTTTAATGCAATTTGTTTTGTCAAGTCCCATAACGTGTCACTTTTTTTATTTTCATAATATATTAAGAGGAAAAATTTGCCTGGCAAAAAAAAACGATTATTATATTTAGGCTAGAAGAATATTCATGCTCGTTTTGAAGCCAATCAAGCTACTTAGGTTAGCATTTTCAATTACAATTATTAAAAAAAAATTAGGCAAAAAATATACTAAAACCCCTTTTAAAAAAACATCTTTTATAATATTTATTTTTGAGTCAGGAGTGTGCACAAGTCGTTTTTGACACAATTTTATATGTTTACGACAGAAAAATTTAAATAACAAAATGAATGAACGATA
Source organism: Acutogordius australiensis (assembly GCA_030555515.1). Taxonomy (NCBI): domain Eukaryota; kingdom Metazoa; phylum Nematomorpha; class Gordioida; order Gordea; family Gordiidae; genus Acutogordius; species Acutogordius australiensis. The sequence continues at coordinate 21,999 of JAUIRJ010000208.1, read as the reverse complement.
GTATTTACATTGAGTTGATTTAAAAATTAATTTTTGAGATTTTTATAGACCTGTGTAGGTTTGCAATTATATAATTTCATATGTATTTTTAAAATTATCAAAAAAAATACTAACCAAGTTTCATTCGTGCTAAAATTGAAGAAATAGGGTATGGTTCTATTATGATAAAGACCCCTAACATGTATCTCTGAATTGTTAAAAATTTCGGCGTCTTGTAATTTGTGATAACTGTTGTTCTTCAGCGGTTTGAATAATACTGGTGTTGGATTTGGTGGTAGGATAGATTTGAATCTCGGACAATTGTGGCATTTCATATGGAGTGTCCTCATAAAGGCCACATAAAGCATAGGGTTTGTCAGGTAACTTTTAGTATGAGACTGCAACTCGATTAGCTCGGGTTGGAATATCGTTTGATTCTATAGAAAATATTGTTAAAAAAATTAAACGGTCTTTCAGCGAACAACTGGAATATCGTTTGATTCTATAGAAAGCATTATTAATAAAATTAAAAGGTCATTCAGCAAATAACAGGGTAAATCTTATAAATTTTTCAAATGTCTACTATATCAATCAATACAAAAAATTAATCATAATAGGGAATTTGATTTGTTACCCCGGGTTTGGACAAAATCTTTTTTGGTGATTCGTTAAGGAGATCACAAAACGTCGTATCTTCTGCTCCCGCCTCTGCCGAAGCCTTTAATGAAGTTTCTTTGCTCATGATTCGTCTTTTAGCGTGACCCATCCATTTGACATAGATTGCCCAATAAACTGACAATTTCCTATCTTTATGTAGCTCCTTAAGCCGTTGCAAGAAATTCCAAGAATTGAAACTTTGGTTAGAATCGTTATGAATTTGATTTTGGTTTTCAATCCTGTTTCTTATCTAGAACGGAGTCAATACTTTAACGGCATCTTTAACAAGTAACAAGAGCAAAAAAAATTTGCCAGTAATAAAAATTATATTTTAATATAATAAATGATATGCTTTATCTTTTTTAAAAATTACTTAGTGTAAAAAGTATTTTTTTTATAAATAATTCAGACAAAAGTATAAATACTAGTTTATAATTCCTCAGTCTTGAGGGTGAAAAACTCGACATTTTTGACAAGACATCAATATGATGTGTGTATGTCCGAGATCAAAGTCGTGACCAAACACCCGCTCTGCCCGGTGCCGGCCACCTTAAAAATTCAGGCTGACCGGGCCTAACAAAAACAATACATTGGGCGGGCGTCACGCCAGAAACCGGCCAGTTTTGGACTTTAATATATAAGCACATTTACAATTCTTATTCTCTTATTAAATCATCTTTTTTTGTGGGTGCCTACTCTGACCCAAAACTCATACCCATTGCAATCAAAATAGCTAGTTTTTTTTCTCTCTTTCAAGAAAAATATCAAAATTTTAGCTCTAGTTATAGCAATGATTATTTTCATAATTCCAAAAAGTATAAAAACACATGAGTGAGGGTTATATAAAAGCATTTCGCATTGCTGCCTTCGCGCCATTGGCCACGAAGGTGCGTTTTGATTGATGTTATCATTTTTACGTGAACACTTAATTAATGAGACATAACAAGGGGTCTCAAACGTACCACTTTAAGATGTATCGGAAAAAGAAATTCACTTCTTTACCTTTTGATGTGATCCATTGAAATGTTGCTTCGCAGGAACCGATTGATTGTTTAAGATTGAGAAATCCAAATCAAAAATACATTTTAAGCTCGTTGATATTGTAGCTATTACGACGAGCCTCAATAAGCTAGTGATCATTTCTAAAATCAATGTTTGGCCGTGGAATGTCTAAGAAAATTAAAAAAAAATAGATATATACAAATAAATAAGGGTGTTTTCAAAGTTGATTAATTTTTTGTTTGTAATACACAAATTTTTACAAAGATTTTCCAAATAAGATATAAAAATTGACTATTTATTGTATCAAATTACAACATCTTATTTAAATATTTGTAGAATTCTCAGCTATCATTTTTCCTGCGCCGTGCAAAAGGGAAAACAACCTGAGAGGGTCTGGGGGACGTGATAAATATGAGACAAAAATATGACAATTTTTAGATGTGTCAATTTCAAGTTATGGTTAAATTCAAAAAAATGTTATTAGGCAGCATTAATGTGAAAAAATGATTTATTTTTAATTATACAAATAGGATTGAGAAATATCTATAAAATAGCTAGCTAGTTACTGATTCCGTCTATTTTTTGATTTAAAAGAATTTGCAATACACCTTTCCAAAACTAATTGTCCTTTTTAATATAAAAATTTTGTTAGGAAAAAAAATATTATTTTTTGAAATATAGCAATTAGCTTTGAGATATAGTCAGTTCTTTTTTTTTACAATGTTATAATTCATTTGAACTGATATTGGAGGTTCATAATATGTTTTGTTGTATGTACTGAGAAAATTAAAAACCTCTCGTTAGGCCAAAATATTACGAGTTTTTTAATATAAGGAATTAATTAATAATTTCAATTTCCCATTTCGTAAATATTTTAGGCCTGTAAAAAGTTACATTCTTATTTTCAAATATTGTTTTATCAATTTATTCAACTTTGGCCAAAAGGCAAAAATACGTGGTTATTACATTAAAAAAAGGTGTTTACTTCCTTAAACTGTGTTTATAATATAAAACACGGGTAAGTTGGTCGAACCCTTAAATATGTTTCTTTGCTTATACAAATGAATTTAATGTAAGCAGCCTAACTGAAAAAAACTTTTATTTATTTCTACCTTAAAGGTTGAGTCTGAAAAGCAAAATCCAAAAGTAACTATTCATTTTTTGACGGGATTTTACATCTTAGAATAGGAAACTTCTTTTTTAGGTAATTTCTAATGTAATTTGCAAAATCACGGATAATTAATTTGGCAGAAATTTTTCTTATAATTTGTTGGCATCAGTCAATGTTATAAGTATTCCTTTGATGTTTTAAGCTTTTAAGGTGCAATTGGGGACGCTATTAAACAATTTTTTTTTCCTCGAAGTTTCGTTAAAAACAATGAGCAATTTTTAATTTAAATTTTAAAGCTATTCTAAAAATTATTTTTTCGGTTTTTGGTTTCTGTTGATGTATATTTTTTTTATGAGGCCCAATTTTTATTGCTGTCGATGTATATATGGTGGTTTGTCGGACGATGAGCGCATGTAAACTTTTTTGCGTTCTACACTCAAGTTAAGCAACGTTGAGCCTGATTAGTAGTTGGTTGGGGGCCACCAACGATTCCAAAGCCCATTTTGAGAGCCTAGGCCTATAAACCTAGGTTACCAACACATTCTTATTTAAATGCTGTAGAATAATAAGAGTAAAGCCCTGACGGGCAAAACATTCATAAATGGTAAAAGGTCTAAAGTAAACATTCAAATGTATTTTTGTATATTATGATGGTTCCTTTGATGTTTTAGCAATTTTATAAGATTTTGCATTTTTGAGTAAGAATTTTACTTTTTATACAATAACCCAGCGGCCTTTCGGGTCAGTCCCGACAGAATACCAAACAAAAAGATCAAAATTCTATGTTAGCGAATCATTTTGAAAAGTAATATCTGCTAAACAGCAATGGACTCTGGCACATCTTATATTTAAATATTTATAAATAAAATGATATATTATGAATCAAAATATCAATGTCTCAATATTAAAATAAAATGGCCTTATCCTATATATATTTTCCGTTCGTAGTTTCTTCCTCCTTCGGCTCCTTAGATCCGTCCATATCAAAAAAACGGCCTTTTTTTTAATTGACAGTTTTGCGACCTCAAAAATAGCCTAAAAAAAATGTTTTTCATATTAAAATTTTTTGCAACTTATGTTTATCATCTCAAGTATTGAGGAAAAAATATTTTTAATATATCAAGCTCTTACATCGGCATTTAGATAATGCAGAATATTTCGCATTAAATCTTAAATTCGGCACGATTTATAAACGGATTTTATAAAAAAATCACTTGATGGTTGAATTTAACAGATTGATTAGCTGTTGTGAACATGAAAAAAGTTAAATTTATTTATGTTTTGGAATTGTTTTTGTTTTTTTTTTTACTTTTTTTTAAAATTGTGTTTTTAAGTTTAGAACATTTTAAGGAAGGTTCGTGAAAAAAATAATTTTGAAATAAAATTATTTTTGGATAACCTTAAAAACTAGATTTTTTATTGAAAAAAAAATCATATCATTATTATACAATACAAACATTTTATATATTCAATATGCAGACTAACATGAAATCTTAAGAAATATGGCTACAATTTTTTTAATTTAATTATTAATTGATGCATTATCATGGTTTTCAACATTATATTGACCATGTGGGGTCCATACGGACCTTAATAGAATTTCTGATTTTGAGGTAAATTTTATTATAAGTAAGCCAAATTTTAATTACTAGTTTGGTATATATTTAAGAAAAAAGTAACAAAAATTTGACCAATGGCTGCTAGTGAAAAATTTATAAGGGCACGTTCAGACTTATTTTATTTTTTTTTAAATTTTAAAAATTTAAAAAACTTTTTTCAGAAAGCTATTAAAATGCTAATAACAAAAATTGCCGATTTTGTTCAAATGCGTTTAATATTAAAAGATTAAAATATTTAAATTTTTAATAATTTCAAAATTTTTTAGAAAACGAAATGAGTCTGAACGCGCCCGAACGAAAAAAAACTTAGCGCATTTTATTAACATTAAAGTGGCTAGTGTAAAAAAAATTTAAAGAACTAAAAATATTTTGATAGGCATATCCTAAAACGACCAAAAATATTAATTCTTATTTTTTGATATTAGAAGTTAAAATTTTTATTAATAAAAAATATTTTTTTTTTCAATTTTAATTAAGTATTAGCCGCAGTTAATACTTTATAATATTATATTAAATTTTTAGAATGTGCTGGGGTCCATATCGACCCCACAGTGCTAATCGCGGGAACCATTGTTTTACAATTTTTTCTAACACTCGGAACAGCTGCTCTAAATATAATTAGAAATCTCTATAAATTTACAACTAAATCATAAACATAGCTGATAATTCAACAAGACTCTTAGATATATTTAAACCCTTAAATAATTTTTTACATTACCAATATATTAAAAAAAAATTTTTTAAAGTTGAATTAGTTTAGGCTGAGAAATTCGTAACGCAAATGCTACAATGGAATCCCTACTAACCTCAACTTTAAACCTCTAACTTCAAGATTTTTAATTTAGACTTTAATTTTTTATTATTACAAAGAAAATAGGAGCTGTTTCATAACTTATATAAGGGCGCATTTCATTTTTTTTTAAATTTTAAAATCTTAACTTTTGACATTAAACGCCTTTTAATAAAAAGTTGCCAATTGTTATTGGCATTAAAAAAATTTTTTAAAAGAAAAATTATTTTTAAAATTTTAAAAAAAAATTAATTTTTAAAATTAACAAAAAAATTAAATGAGTCTACGTAATTTTTAACCAGCGATTAGCACTGTGGAGTTTTAACGGACCCCAGCACATATTATTAACTTTAAAAATATTACACATTATTGCTCAATTTTTTGTGACTTTTTTCTTAAATATATAATAAACAAAAATAGTAAATAAAATTCTAAGTCTTTTAACAAAATTTGTTTAGAAATTAGAAATTCAAGGTCCGTATGGACCCCGCACTCATTCACTGTGGAAAACCATGTTGCCTCAATGTAAATATAAACGAAATAAATCGCAACCTTATTTTTTAGGTATTTTTTTAAATAGTTTTTAATATTAAGTATATAAAACGTTTGTATTAAATAATGATAAGAATTTATTTATTTTTCTTCATAAAAAATCTAATTTTAAAGGTGAAAAATACCCAAAAATAATTTTTTATTTCAAAATATTTTTTACTCATAAATTCTTTTAAAAATGTTCTACTAGACCTAAAAACACTATTTGATCAATGAAATTGATCCATTTAGATGCTTGACAAGATATCTATGGGCGCATTCAGACTTTAAAATTTTTAAAAATTTTAAAATATTTACCTTTGGAAATTAAACGCTTTTTTACAAAAGTCGCCAATGTTTGTTATTACCATTTAAATAGTTTTTCTGAAAGAAAAGTTTTTAAAAATTTAAAAAAAAATAAAATTTCAGAAAATTCGAAAATTTAAAAAAAAAAATTTAAATTTTTTAAAAGAACAAAACGAGTCTGAACGCGCGCTAATGAAAAAGAGAGAAATAAAAAATTCCCATTTTTTTAAATTTTCTTTTCTTTGTGTTAAGTAAAATTTGTAATATACATTGATGATAATTTATATTAGATTGTAATTAAGGAGTATGTATTTTTCTTCAAAAGAATTAAAAAATAAAGGTCATAGCTATTAACCCGCGAGTGGTAGGGTGAGAAATTCGTAACGCGAATGATTTAGTTGGGTTCATACGGACCACAATCTTAAAAACGTTTTAAAGCTAGTCTTTATTTTTGTATTATTTCGAAGATAAATACGTGCTCTTTAATTACACAGGTCAACAATTTTTTAAGAGTTAAGTCAACTACAGAGATCAAACCTCCCATCAAGAAATAATCCGTTTACCGTTTTTCCTAATCAAACTTAGTTAGTTAGTTATAAACATTGAAAATTTAGAAAAAAAAAAGATCAAAAAACCAAAGATTTAAAAACAAAAATAATAAATTTTATTTCTGCATATTCACAATAGTTAAATTGTTGAATTCAAACTTCAAATAACATTTTAATTAACATCCGAAATTATAATGTGTCGTTATTAAGTTTGGACGCGAAATATTTCTATTAAATAAATAGAGATGTAAGAGCTTGATATATTAATAAAATTTATTTCTCGTTATTTGTGATTAAAAATATAAGTTACAAATGATTTTTATATGCAAAACAAGGGTATATTTAGATCTGTCAATTTGGTCAAAAAGGCCTTTTTTGTTATAGACGGATCTAAGGAGCCAAAGACAGAAGAAACCGAGAAAAACGAAAAATATATATGAGATTAGGCCATCATGGGGATGCATTCTTTTATGTTTACATAAAATTCACGTTTCTGACATTAATATTTGTTGACCTAAGATATAGACTTTTATAGATTATCATTATGAACATTGAAAATTTTATTTGACACAAAGAAGAAAATCTGAAAAATGAAATTTTTTACTTTCCCATAATACATTAAATAAATAATGTCAATTAATTAAATGTATCAATTGATAAATCGTGTTTTTAGGTCTAGTAGAACATATTCAGAAAGTTTTATTAAAAAAAAAATTTGAAATAAAAAATTATTTTTGGCTATTATATTAAATAAAAACTAGATATTTTAAAGAGAAAAAAATATTTCATATCATTATTATATAATACCATTTTATATACTTAATATGTTTAATTATTTAAAAAAATAACTAGAATACAAGGTTGCAAATATTTAAGTTTAAATTTATAGAGATAATAACATGGTTTTCAACATTGAAAGGTGGGGTCTATATGGACCCCAATAGATTTTCTAATTTCTAAACGAATTTTGTTATTAGATATAGAACAAATTTTATTTAATAGTTTGTGTATTTAAGATAGATATTCGAATTTCCCCACAGTGCTAATAGCGGGTTAAACTTTTAAAGTTTTAAAATTGACGTCCGTATGGACCCAACCATAGCATTTGCGTTACAAATTTTTCACCCTTCAATTCAAGGGTTAATGTATATTGTAAAATGTACTTTGACACAAAATAGAAAAATTTCTGAAAATGGAAATTTTTTATTTTTCTATGGCTGCAGCTAAAATTAATTTTAAAATTGCAAATAAAAATTGATTTGCATATGCCTAGCGAGTTCAGACTTATTTTTTTTATAAATTTTAATAATTTCGAGTTTTTTGAAGTTTTGTTTTTTTTATCAAAATTATTTAAAAACTTTTCTTTCAGACAAACTATTTAAATGCAACAGAGATTGGCAACTTTTTATTAAAATGCGTTCAATGTCAAAAGGTAAAAATTTCAAGTTTTTAAAAAAAAATTTAATGAGTCTGAACGCGCCCGAACAAAAAATTTTGTAAAATTAAAATTTTTAAATATATTAATTTTTTAATTTTACACTAGCCATAAACCCGCTGATTTGGTAAGAATTTTGTAACGCGCTACATACGGACTCCAAATTTAACCCGCAATGAGCACTGTGGGGTCCATACGGATTTTTATATTTTGAATATCTTCAAGTATAATATATATTGTTGGCCAAAATTTTGTGACTTTTCTTAATATATAATAAACAATATTAATAATATAAAGTCTAATAACAAATTTGAGTATTTAGAAATTGAATTGTAGTCCGTATAGACACCATATGGTAAATTTCGATGTTGAAAATCATTATACTGCCTTAATGTATATTTAAACTAAAATAATTGCAACCTTATTTTTTAGGTATTTTTTTAAATAGTTTTACATATAAAATATATATATTATTTTTATTGTATAATAATAATACTCTGTGTGAAAAAAGCTAAGATTTAAATTAATAATAATTTATGTTAATTTGTAATTAAAGAGCACGTATTTTTCTTCAAAATAATAAAAAAATAAAGTTCATAGCTATTAAACATTGGGGTCCGTATGGACCCCACTAGAGCATTCGCGTTACAAATTTCTCACCCTACCATTCACGGGTTAATAAACCAAATGTATCATTATTATTGATTAACGTGTTTTTAGGTCTATTAGAACATTTAAAAATAAAATTTTAAAAAAATTTATGAAATAAAAAATTATGGCTAATACTAACTTAAAAAATTTAACACTAATTTCAAAATTGTAAAAAAAAAATCAAAAAAAATCTTAACGGCTAATATCATGAGAATTAATATTTTTTGCAAAAAAGTTTTAATTTCTTAAACACTAGCCACCGTGATGGTAATCAAGAGCGTTCGCTTTTTTATCTTCAAAACTATTTTTCTCAAAAAAAATTAATTCATATCATTATTATACAAAAACTAGAAATTAAGGTTAAAATTTTTTAAATTTATATTGAGGCAATGACATGGGTTCCAACATTAAATTTGACCATACCGACTCCAATAGAATTTAATTTCTAACCCAATCTTGTTTTTAGACAGATCATTTTTAATAACTAGTTTTGTTTGATATATATAAAAAGAAGTCGTAAAAATTTGACCAATAATAAGGGGCGTATTTAGAGGGGGTCAAAAGGGGGCAATTGCTCCCCTTTAGACTTTTTTTTTTTAATTTTTATGATGTAGCCAGTGGTTGAATTTATGGTTGGGGGCAGATTTCCAGAATCTTTTATATATAAGAATGGGCTATAGATCTGATAAAAAAAAAGCTTTAAATTAGAATACTTTGACATTACGCAACCATTTGGTTGCACTTAATTAAGAGGAATTTGAAATTAAATCTATAGGCATATATATACACATTATTAGAAACAAATTTAAAGAATATATCAATATAGTTTAAAATCCATAGGTAATTGAAATGATATTGAAGAAACTAATTTCACATGCAGATAAAATATAATATTGCCAATTGCAAATATCGGCTACTGTCTAATATGAATAAAACTTATCTATATTATTAAATGAAATTTTCGAGGTTTTTTGTTTACCGTTCAAAATCCACGAAAAAAAAATCGTTTGTGTAAAAGGTGTCTGAGATGGCAAAATTTTTGTTTTTATCCACGAGGTGTGCATATTTTTTTATTAAAACGAAAAATACGACCAAAATAATTGTAAAATATTTTTGAAATTTTTACTCTATATTAAGTATATCCCTATTAATGCACGTGAAAAATTTCAGACCTCTAGCTACTTCCGTTATCTATATTATTAGAAATGAAAATCCCGAGTTTTGGTGATTACCGTTCAAAATCGACGAAAAAAAAATCGTTTGTGTAAAATGTGTCTGGGAATGCCAATTTTTAGTTTTTATCCACGAGGTGTGCATGTTTTTTTTTATTAAAATAAAAAAAACGTTTTACGACCAAAATAATTGGAAAATATTTTTAAAATTTTCACTCTATATCAAGTATATCCCTATTAATGCACATGAAAAATTTCAGACCTCTAGCTACTTCCGTTATCTATATTATTAGAAATGAAATTTTCGAGTATTAGTGATTACCGTTCAAAATCGACGAAAAAAAAATCGTTTGTGTAAAAGGTGTCTGGGATGGCAAATTTTTTACGAGTTGTGCATATTTCTTAATTAAAACGAAAAAAACGTTTTACGCCCAAAATAATTAAAAAATATTTTTGAAATTTTTACTCCATATTAAGTATTATCCTATTAATGCACGTAAAAAATTTCAGACCTCTAGCCACTTCCATTATTAAGATACGATATTTTAAAACTTTACAAAAAAATTGGGTTTTTTACATGAGTTCTATTATTTCAAAATTTTGGCTATAAAATACTTTCAAATTTTAATAGCTTATTTAAGAATGTTTCTTAATTCGATGCAAATTACAGCCTCTTAGAGTATATAGGAGCCGAGTTATGCATCAGGTACCGAAAGGTACATAAAACGTACATTATAAGAAATTTCACTATAATAGCCAAGAAATATAATTAACGGTAATAAATATTCTTTTTATTTAACATGTTTATCAATATTATCTTTTATATTAATTATAGTTTTTCATTTTAATATTTTATATTTTTAATTTCAAATACCATATGATTTCTAAATTTAGTATGTTAGATAGACAATTTCAAATACCATATGATTTCTAAATTTAGTATGTTAGATAGACACAACCAATTTTAAATTATAGGCTGATTCCTAATACAACGACCCCAGACCAAGTCGTTAAAAAGAATTTTTCTAAGTCAATATTGCCCTGAAAATCCCGAATTTTCTATTAAAAATTGTCGCTCGCTTATAGTTTTTAGGATATTAACGTTTGAAAGTCCAGAAATGACCAATTCATATCTATTATTTTTTTAGAATGAAATATTAAAATCATTGTCACCAATGTCTGGTCAGGTACATTCTTACCTTTGTATTTTTATAAAGTAGTTAATCTTAAATTTAAAGCTATCTCTGCATTTAGTTTTTTTTGATTAAATATTTTTGATGCTATATAGCAAATAATTTGTGATAAACATTAATCTTAAATTTAAAGCTATCTCTGCATTTAGTTTTTTTTGATTAAATATTTTTGATGCTATATAGCAAATAATTTGTGATAAACATTATAAATAGCACTTAAAATTATTGTATATTTAACTTTTTGTCAGAAAGTATAAATTATTGTAATTTTTATTTCCATCTTTCATCTTCATTAAAGCAAAAGTACTGGAAATAACTAAAATTACACATTATCTTTTTTATATAATAAATATTAATAAAATTATATTTAATTATTCATAGAATTTTTTTCAGTTTGATATTGATGTTTTTTAGTATAAACTTTTTATTGTAAATTTGGCCCATTTACTGCATAATATAGGTATGATTTTCATTTTAAGATATAACTAGAAATTTAAAAAAAGATTAAAACAGGCAGCGTCTCCTACTCCCAAAATTCCAATGACGAGCTACCCCCCATGAGTAAAAAATATACACCGGGGTAACAACCCCCCCCCCCCCCCCCATTGTTTTCTTAAATAAACAAGGTGCTCTTTTTTTTATCAACTGACGATAAATAAAGAAAATATTTATTTAATAAAAAAATTATTAAAAATTGTACGAAAACATATATATGGATAAAATGTAAAATTATTATGACTAAAATTAATTAAAATGATTGTTTAATGTGCTACCACGTAAATTTTTAAAAGTTAATAAAAATAATTGATTGCAACAATTAATCTTGATTTAGATTACAATAGGACTAGTTAAAGTAAATTATTGAAATTTGGATAAAAATATTTAAAATTATCTATAATTGTATTATTATCTAATTCTAACAAAATATCCTCTTCGGACTTTAACAATATTAAATTTTGTAAAAACTTATCTCCCATTTTGTTGCGAAGAAAAGTTTTAGTTAATTTAATCTTGCTCATGGAACGTTCAGCGCTGCAGCTCGTGATGGTTAATGAAAGCAAGATATTATAAATTTTTTTTAAGTTATCAAAATTGTTAAGTATTTTATTGAGCGCTCTATAAGGTAGCAAGAAATTGTCCTCTGAGCTATTAAACACTGTTTCAGCATCATCCTCATCATCGTTTCGTCTTCATCGGAGGAGTTATCTATATGCTCAGAAATTTTTGAATCTATAAATTAAAAACAATTACCATATAGAAAGGATACTATCTTTTAGAGCCTGACGAAAGTATGGAATAAACATTTTCATTTCTTGAGCAATTGCAGATGGGTTGATATCATAAAAATTACATAGGTCCTTTATGTTTTGCACATTCTGTATATTTCTTTAATGAGGCTGTTGTAAAATACGACACACCCTTATAAAACTCAAGGGTATCATTATTAAACCTTTCTTCAAATTGCACTAGAATTAGATCCAGAGCTGCGAAAATGTTTTTATACGGTAACTACAAATTATAACTATTAGTTACATCTTCTTTTTCACCACGTTTACGTTTTAAGTTAAATTGAATATTATTTTGTTCGCAAAAATTATTTGTTTCCCCTATAATTAATTCAAATTTGTCTTGATCAAAATTTTAATATAATAACACCAACTTCTTAATTTGTACAAATTGGACATGTTACATTTATTAAGAGATATTGTAGCTCCCATATTGAATAAGGGGCTTTGAAGTTGGAGGCATAGACTGTGCGTTTCTTTTAAAATTATATTTAGGCTTAATAGATTTAAAACAAAATTAGACGAATTTATTCTATTTAATAAAGAGTCGGCGCGAGATGATGTTGCCGCATCCTTTCCTTTAATATCTTTAAGGAATTAATAACTATTGGAAACAATTTGAGCTTATTGTAAAGCATTGAGGTAATTATATATATGTTATATAAATTTTAAAAATAAAAACATATGTAAAATAAATAAGAAAAATAACAAAATATTTAAATTAATTGAAGTTTATTGGACGGCAATACAATAAAACATATATTAAATAAATTTTAAAAATAACAAAAAAATTTAAATATAAATATTGCTGGTCAAGGGGGTCTTTTTCCTCATTTAACCCCCCTATTGTTATACCTACCCCCCATGAACAACCTACCCCCCACAGCCAATTTTTATGAGCCACGCTCGTCTTACCCCCCCCCCCCCTTCCCGGAGTAGGAGACGCTGAAAACAGGAGTGTTTTCAAGATATTTTATTTAAAATTTTGAATATTAGATATAATCCTATTCATTTTAAAAATATTTTTGATATTTATACCCAAATAATAACATTTTTTTCCTTTGACAAATTATTTTTCAACTGTATTCTTAAATTGCTTGCTATAATTTTATGTATCTCATCTTTCTTATCTCATTAAATTAACTAATTTGCAATTACTTTGTTCCACTTTGTCAAAAAATATTTTTTATTCTTTATCAAGTATAATCCTATTAATGCACGTGAAAAATTTCAGACCTCTAGCTACTTCCATTATTAAGATACGATATTTTATAACTTTTCAAAAAATTGGGTTTTTTTACTCGAGTTCGATTATCTCAAAATTCTGACTATAAAATAATTTTTTCTAGGTCAATATTGCCCTGAAAATCCCGAATTTTTTGTTAAAAATTGTCGCTCGCTTATAGTTTTTAAGATATTAACGTTTGAAAGTCCAGAAATGACCATTTTTTAATGAGAAACATCAGCTTTTTAAATGAAAGTTTGTAAAATTTAGTGTAGGCTTGCTTAAAACTTCGCTCAATTCAGCCAAAATTTATCAAAAATAGAGAGTATTCAAATTTTTAAACCTCAAATTCCTTAAAGTAAAGTTGAGCGACACTTTGATAATATAAATTTATAATCTCCATGCCAAAACTCCAAATATCCATAATATTCGTTCTTTAAGGTGCGGTTTCGAATTTTTTATTTAGTAAATTACCTCATTTTTTATTGATGAATATTAAATATACTCACCTTTATTTTCCATAAAATTTTTAGCCTCATTGAGTTTATATTGGTCGAGTAATGGGCAAAGCATTTGAGTTAGGGTAATGCGTTAATAAGCATGCAATAATATAGGGATATCCCGGGCGAAGCCGGGTCACATATTCTAGTCTATATTATTAAAAATAAAATTTCGAGGTTTTTTGACCTTTCAAAATCCACGAAAAAAAAATCGTTTGTGTAAAAGGTGTCTAAGATTGCAAATTTTTTGTTTTTGTCCACGAGGTGTGCATATTTTTTTATTAAAACGAAAAAAACGTTTTACGACCAAAATAATTGGAAAATATTTTTGATATTTTTACTCTATATTAAGTATATCCCTATTAATGCACATGAAAAATTTCAGACCTCTAGCTACTTCCGTTATCTATATTATTAGAAACGAAATTTTCGAGTATTAGTGATTACCGTTCAAAATCGACGAAAAAAAAATCGTTTGTGTAAAAGGTGTCTGGGATGGCAAATTTTTTACGAGTTGTGCATATTTCTTAATTAAAACGAAAAAAACGTTTTACGCCCAGAATAATTAAAAAATATTTTTGAAATTTTTACTACATATTAAGTATTATCCTATTAATGCACGTGAAAAATTTCAGACCTCTAGCTACTTTCATTTTTAAGATACGATATTTTAAAACTTTTCAAAAAAATTGGGTTTTTTTACTCGAGTTCTATTATTTCAAAATTTTGACTATAAAATACTTTCAAATTTTAATAGCTTATTTAAGAATGTTTACTTGAAATTCGTTGCAAATTTCAGCCTCTTAGAGTATATAGGAGCCGAGTTATGCATCAGGTACCGAAAGGTACATAAAACGTACATTATAAGAAATTTCACTATAATAGCCAAGAAATATAATTAACGGTAATAAATATTCTTTTTATTTAACATGTTTATCAATATTATCTTTTATATTAATTATAGTTTTTCATTTTAATATTTTATATTTTTAATTTCAAATACCATATGATTTCTAAATTTAGTATGTTAGATAGACAATTTCAAATACCATATGATTTCTAAATTTAGTATGTTAGATAGACACAACCAATTTTAAATTATAGGCTAATTCCTAATACAACGACCCCAGACCAAGTCGTTAAAAAAAATTTTTCTAAGTCAATATTGCCCTGAAAATCCCGAATTTTTTATTAAAAATTGTCGCTCGCTTATAGTTTTTAGGATATTAACGTTTGAAAGTCCAGAAATGACCAATTCATAACTATTATTTTTTTAGAATGAAATATTAAAATCATTGTCACCAATGGCCAGGTATATTCTTACCTTTATATTTTTATAAAGTAGTTAATCTTAAATTTAAAGCTATCTCTGCATTTAGTTTTTTTTAATTAAATATTTTTGATGCTATATAGCAAATAATTTGTGATAAACATTATAAATAGCACTTAAAATTATTGTATATTTAACTTTTTGTCAGAAAATATAAATTATTGTAATTTTTATTTCCATCTTTCATCTTCATTAAAGCAAAAGTACTGGAAATAACTAAAATTTTACACATTATCCTTTTTATATAATATTAATAAAATTATATTTAATTATTCATAGAATTTTTTTCTGTTTGATATTGATGTTTTTTAGTATAAACTTTTTATTGTAAATTTGGCCCATTTACTGCATATTATAGGTATGATTTTCATTTTAAGATATAACTAGAAATTTAAAAAAAGATTAAAACAGGAGTGTTTTCAAGATATTTTATTTAAAATTTTGAATATAAGATATAATCCTATTCATTTTAAAAATATTTTTGATATTTATACCCAAATAATAACATTTTTTTCTTTTGACAAATTATATTTCAACTGTATTCTTAAAATGCTTGCTATAATTTTATGTATCTCATCTTTCTTATCTCATTAAATTAACTAATTTGCAATTATTTTTGTTCCACTTTGTCAAAAAATATTATTGAAATTTTTATTCTTTATCAAGTATAATGCACGTGAAAAATTTCAGACCTCTAGCTACTTCCATTATTAAGATACGATATTTTATAACTTTTCAAAAAATTGGGTTTTTTTACTCGAGTTCGATTATCTCAAAATTCTAATTATAAAATAATTTTTTCTAGGTCAATATTGCCCTGAAAAATCCCGAATTTTTTGTTAAAAATTGTCGCTCGCTAATAGTTTTTAAGATATTAACGTTTGAAAGTCCAGAAATGACCATTTTTTAATGAGAACATCAGCTTTTTAAATGAAAGTTTGTAAAATTTAGTGTAGGCTCGCTTAAAACTTCGCTCAATTCAGCCAAAATTTATCAAAAATAGAGCGTATTCAAATTTTCAAACCTCAAATTCCTTAAAGTAAAGTTGAGCGACACTTTGATACTATAAATTTATAATCTCCATGCCAAAACTCCAAATATCCATAATATTCGTTCTTTAAGGTGCGGTTTCAAATTTTTTATTTAGTAAATTACCTTATTTTTTATTGATGAATATTAAATATACTCACCTTTACTTTCCATATAATTTTTAGCCTCATTGACTTTATATTGGTCGAGTAATGGGCAAAGCATTTGAGTTAGGGTAATGCGTTAATAAGCATGCAATAATAAAGGGATATCCCGGGCGAAGCCGGGTCACATATTCTAGTTACCCTCTAAATTTAAATATCATATTAACGTTCTTTCTTAAAATAATTTTATTTCCAAATTTGAATATCTTGTTAACGTTCTTTCTTAAAAACATTTTATTTCTAAATTTGAATATCTTGTTAACGTTCTTTTTTAAAAACATTTTATTTCTACATTTGAATATCTTGTTCGTTCTTTCCTTAGAACATTTTATTTAAAGATTTGACTCAACATTTCACTTACTTCTTTCCAGTCGAGTATATACAATCTTTTTGAATAAACAACTCTTAGCTAATATGCTTTTTAACGTCAATATATATGGCCGACGTTTATATATGAAATATATATAATTTCTTTATACTTACTTGTTCTCTTTTCTTTAATAAAGTTATTCCCCTTATATTTCAATACTTACATTTTAAATACTGCCATTTTTAAAACATATATTATTGATTTTAAAAATTTATGGATTTAATATAGTTTTATAAAGTTACATATGTACAACCCAAAATGCGGAAAATATTAGACAAACTTGAATAAATAACATACTTCTTGATTTTACATTGTGAGAGCTGTATTTGCTTTTAAACGAAATTTACCAAGCCCACCTTAGACTCAATTTCAAAATGTAACAAAAATTTTTGTCAGTAACAAAATTATTTTCTGGGAATTTCACGATCTCCTGAATTTATATATCAAACATATAAAAAGTGAATAGAAATAAATAAAATTGCTATTTTTTGGAAATTATACAGCCTTTTAAATAAGTTTGCAAATAAAATATTAAAATTAAAATTAAATTTGTAGTCCTTTTCTTCAAAAAAATTTCTTGCCTCCTTTTAAAACGTTTCTGCATACGCCCCTGTCAATAATATATAATATTTTTAAAGATGTTTAAAATTTATGATGCGCTGCTGTATATATAGACCCCACTGTGTTGATCCCGAGTTAATTTACATTTTTTTAGAGATTTTAAGGTTTTAAAAAAAATAAAGGGTTTGACAAATGTTGAATAATTTTATGAGGGTTAGATTCTTCTAAGAGTCCCATTTAAATAATCATCCGCTATGTATGTTTATATAGATTTAGATATAAAGTTTTAGGTTTTTAAATAAGCTTAAAGCAACTGTTTAGAGTGTTAGAAAGTATTGTAAAAATAATGGTTAATAATTTTAGATGTAAAAACACAATCTTTAAAATTTAAAATTTTTTTATAATAACGGAAAGTTTAAACGCGCTCTTTAAAATAATATGTTTATATTTAAAATTTTTAATATCAAATTTTTAGACTAAAATTAATTTTATTTGCACACAAATTTTTTTTATTTGTGCTAATATTAACTAATTACCGATTTCGTCCTAATTAGATGCCCAACATTTTTTAGCCATATTTGTTTATAAAATTTATACCCCCTTTTAAAAAATTTAATAAATGAGAATTGATTTACTTTGTTTAATTATACCTCGTAATAGGATTTATAGCCGGACATACCTTTCACGAATGAAGAGTACTATTTTACAAAATTCCTACTAAAAACATGGCGTCAATTTTAGCAGCTCAACTTGATGAACTTATGGGTAAAGATAGGAATTTGCCCCCAGATGCTAAAGTTAAAAAAGGACATTGGAGTGACGCACAGGTTTAATATGTGATACTATATTTTGATTATATATTTTTAGATTATAAAATTTCTGATTATAGATATGCAAGCATTATCTGGTCGATTTTTGCCCTTATGAAGTATTCCTAAATACGAAATTTGATATGGGTTAGTTATTTAACAAATTAATTTTATAGGCTATTGTGACAAGACTCACGATGAACCACTCAAGCAAAAGTAATATCTTATTACATAATTTTTATATTATTTTTTACTTATTATATAAACAAAATTAAATTCCGTAAGTATTCACACCTAATGACGCATCCTGCTCTTTTTGCCACTGCTGGTATATTTTGTGAATGCATATCTTTATTAATACCCTACCTCATTTTTTATACAGAATCAAGTTAAAAAACGAGGGAGATAACCCCTAAAGCCTTAACTCTATAAAAAATGTTACTACAAGTTTATTTTTGTTTACATTGAGATGGTATTTTTTGCCATCTAGCAATATGTTTGGGCCCATTTATGCACTTAACTTAATTTTTTAAATTTATAATTGCTAAATACTTAACGTTAAACAAAAGTTTAAAACAAGGCTGCCATATTGGTTATTTTTAATATAAATTGTATGTTAGTTTAGCCAATAACACTTGAAAAAAACCACTAGCACCTATTTATTTGCATTGCCAATTTGCCTATGTTTTTAAACTGGCTATTAATGTACAATTTGTGCTTTAAAATAATTTTTGTGGCAGTTTTCTAATAAGTAGTATTATTGCACAGCTCTGGAAATTTGCAAAATTGGTAAGTTTAAGAAATGTCTTGTTTGCATAAATACAAAAGATTTGATTATTCAAATGGGTGAGGTTTTCACCAATAATGGTAAGATCTCATTTAGGTTGAATGTATGAATTTTTGAAAAAAATAATGTGCCTAAATAAAATCCAATACTTTATTTGTTTTTCAAAATTTTATCAATTAGGGTTTATGGTAATTAGATACTTATATTATTACATAATGGAAAAAATAATTTTTTTGCCATTCAAATATCATTATTGATGCATACAAGCTTCTAATAAAATAGCAAAACTTATACTATAAAAAATAAATATGCCTTTGTAAAAATAATTTTTGGTGAATCTGATAGGACTTATTTTAGGGATAAATGTTTTAGGCTTTTACCTTAAAATTGCTTATATTTATTGGCACAAACTTTAGAAACAATTGTAAAGTTTTAGTTACACTTTTTAGCTAATTTCTGCTTAAACATAAGACATCCCTCAAATGTTTTTTGTTGTTTAAATTATAAGGTGCTGAAATATAATTTTTATCCAAATGCCATATTTATGGTTTAACTGTTTATAGACTTGATTTAGTTAGAAAAGTTATTGTTAAAGATGACATGATGGTTTTATAGTGTTAGACATAATAACTTTTTAGTACTCTTTTATTAGAAAAGTTATTGCTAAAGATGACATGATGGTTTTATAGTGTTAGACATAATAACTTTTTAGTACTCTACCCATCAGTATATATTTTTTGTTCAGAAATGATTTATGCTAAGGAAATATTTTTTATCCAAATTAATTTCTTTTTAAAAAATTAAATATATTAATGTTATTAACTTGCCTATATATCAAAAAGGAATTTATAAATAGGAGATGAGTAGTGATATACATTACTTAAAAATATGCTCTACTAAATTAATTTTTTTTATCAAATTTAACTAACTATGAATTATATAGTTAATTTAAATATATTTTAGTTGTTTATACTTTTATTGCTTAGTTTAATCGAATTTGTTCTGAGCTCAAAAAATAAATTATTTGATTAAAGAAAGATGGGTGAGAATCATATGTAACACATTAAAGCCACAGATAAAGAAAATGCAAAATTGATGAAGAGAAGTTTTAAATTTTTACATATGTTGACAAAAATCAATGTGTAATGAAAATTATAACACTGGGTTGAAATAATCCCCATAAAGGTCTTATCTCCTATATTTTCTGTTAATTTCACCTTTAGCTTAGGTAAATACGAAAAAATATTTAAATTGACTAATTTGATGATTTTGTGATAACTCAAAGAAAAAAAATTACAAAAATTTTTCTGTATATTAAAATCATTTGTAACTTTTATTTTTTATCTCGAATATTAAATTATAAAATTCTTAAGTATATTAAGCTTCTAACAACATTTAAATTATACAGTTTTGGGCACCCCAACCTAAATGGGACATGATATATTACATTGGACAACAAAATTTGGACGACCTTAACCATAATAAATGGCAACAATTATTTTTGGTCAAGTTTGGTGCTAATTACGAATATGAAATCAGAATTTCAGCATTGCCTCAAATTTTTAGTTATTCAGTGTTAAATACACTTTTCTATTCTTGGGGTGTTTTGAGCTTTAAAATATATGGGTAGTAACAAAAGTTTAAAAATATTTAGATTACGGAAACATTCATTATTAACGTAAGGCGTTTATTTTTTTTTTTATAAAATTTAATTTTTTTTTATTTTTTCATTTCTATAAAATTAGTGGTTTTCGTCATATATTCGTGGTCCTAAATACCCTGAAAGAAAATTTCTAATAACTTTAAGCTATAATCTTTTTTAGTGTTTTTCATAAGGGAGTGAATATACAAATAGATTTTTTGGAAAAATATTATTTAAAGAAATTTTATGAAATTTTTTCTAATCTTTGGACACGGTTTAAAAAAAATTGGAGGCAGGAAAAAACTAAATCCTCGGATTTTTATTGCTTACAAAACCCTTTAAAAATCGTTTATGTTGTTTTTTTGTTGTCCAGTTTTATCAGTTTTAAAATGTATATTCATTAGATTTAATATAAAAGTTAAATGTTTTAAATACAATATATATATTTTTTGTTTTGGTTATTTTTTCTTTTTTTAACACTTATAAATTTTCATAGTTCACAGCTGGCCTACAAAGTTTGTCTAAAAATGGATTCTTTAGTTAGCAGGTTTTTGAGGTTAGCTTATTGGTCTCAAATATTTGTTGACCTTTTTTCAATGTTTGTTCATTCTTAGTCAGTATTTTAAGGCAGATTAAATTTAAATTATGCTCTTTTGTATGGTGATAAGTTGTGTGCATAGGGAGCATCTTTATAATTTTTATGGTGAAATGTCTTATAATTTTTACTTATAATAAGGACGCCATCAAATTCACTATGAAAACCATTAAGATCCTATGCAATTTTAAATTTTTTTTTTGAAAAAGGTTGATAGGGACAATGTATTTACGTTGCAATTCATATATATTATGAAGTATTTATATATACATATATCTATTGATGTTGACTAGAGTGTATTGACATTTTTTAAATATTTATATTGACTGTGAATTTTAAGGTGATGTAAATTAATATAATTTTTTGTGACTGATTCACTTAATTGATAAATTATAATTCGCTAATTCAGATATCGCGAAAGCAGTAGGTATCGTAAAATGGGCTATGAAGAAGATTTTTTGCGATTTTTAGAAAATTCAATTGCCGATGTCGAAAGAAAAATAAAACGAGGTCATGCTAGATTGGCCATTAATGATAGCCAGAATAATATTAAAGTAATTTAATTTATATTATATCATGGTACTTTATCTTGGTATTAGTAATTATTATAAGAAACTTGCATTACATCGGTTCATTATTATTCACATTTTATATATTTGAATCAGAATATTTAGTCTTGTATCACAATAGAATTTAATAGTTAACTA
>JAUIRJ010000207.1:0-34584 GCA_030555515.1 Acutogordius australiensis | reverse complement strand
TTGGTGACATTTCTTTTGCATGATAATGCATTGAAAACACTAGTAAACTCGTTAAATGACCCCAACTGACCCAAAGAATATCAAGAAAGATACGTTTGATTGATTTAAAACTGATTTCGCTACATTTTGGTGACATTTCTTTCGCATTAAGAAAATTTATTGAAAATACATGTAACGTCAAATTAGTCTGACTGATTCATTAATTACCTATATACCTAAAACACTATCCCAAAATATCTAAAAAACAAGGCAATGTATTAATATTTAGCTCTCAGACATCGTCAAAAATTAACCTGTAAATTTCGTGATATTAGGGCCAAAAAAGTATATACAATGATCAACATTTAAAAGAACAACTTTTCATTCAAAAAATTTCCACAAAAATCAAGTTCAAGAACTTATTTATGTTAAGTTAGCTCTCGAGCTCATTTTTTTCGCAGGATTTTTAATAGTGAGAAAAATTTATTTTAAAGCTTATGGAGTTTTCCAATTAGGAGAACTCACATGATTTCTGAGAGCCAACTCCACAAAAAAAACGCACATATATTTTATGCGAACTGTAAGGAAAGGGAGCTCACTCCACTCTATTTAAATGGTAGTGCAAAGGTTTGAAAAAAGATTAAGCTCACCGCTCCTAGCTCAAAAAAAAACCTCTGCTAATAAGAGCTTACACTAAAAAATTTGTTTTTCATTTATATGCAAAAAATATTCTTAAAATTCATTTTTAGGGTATTCTCGAGGTCGCAAAATCTGTCAATTTGGCCAAAAAAGACCACTTTTGTGTTATAAGGATAAGGCGTTTGAATTTTATAATATTTAATCTTTCTTTTCGTCAAAAAATCCGTTTTTTATTCATAAATAAATTGAAATTGCTAATAATTAAAATAACCTTTTTTAGATATGTTTTTCTTAGGAATCTAAATATGCCAATGGATTTTTTGGAAAATTAATATTTTAAAACAATTTGTGAATTTTTTCTGAACTTTGGACGCAGTATAAAAATATTTGAAGCATAGGAAGAATAACTAAATCCGCAATCGTTATCGCAGAAAATTCTTACAAAACCCCGTAAAAACCGTTTATGTTGTTTTTTTTGTTGTCCAGTGTAATCTCCTAAATAATAATTAGTAGTTTGTGGAATTTCTTAATTATACGTGTTTTTTTTAAAACTAATCAATCGTCTTTTTATCATAATTAAATGAACAGCCGAAATCAATAATCCTATAAATTAATTAATTAAACTATTTAAATAAAGACTACAAATGGTTCACATTATCCCACCAGTTCTGCTAACACCCAGCTTCAATAGCTTTATTTGGTAAATGTAATAAGGCAGGCGAGTGGTGTCTTAATGATCGCATCTTCCCACCCGAATTGTTAATTTTTGAGGCAGGCCTATAACTTAAAAGTAAAATTATTGTTACAAATATTTTTTCAATTTTTAAACAGAACCGGCACAAGATATACTTTTAAATAACTATGACAAAAAAATTGTTGTTTGGTTGTTTATTGCCCCATTCGTTGGAAGTTGTAATTGTTATTGATCAATTTATTTGTCAGACAAACCGAAATTTGAATATTATTTAAAAAAAAAATAATATTTTGGCTTACCCATAGAATAATCGATTACACGTGCAAAAGTTGGAGAGAGAATCAAATTTTTAAAATTTTCGTCAATAATATTAATTGTTTATGACAATAAAATATTAAGTAGCAATTGGATCTTTAAAAGACAAAAGGCTAAAAAATTTTCTCGTATTATTAATAAAAATCTAGTTTAATAGAACCAGAGAGTGACAATATTTTTTATATAATTCCAGCAATTTTGAAAAGGAACATTCAAAGTCAAAATTCAAATATAATTTATATAAATTAAGTTATTTATATAAATTGTGTCAGATTATATCGAATTTGATTATCGGTCTAAATAACTAAATTATACGTTAGCAATAAATACATGTGCCTATTCAGTGGTTTGCATTTTTTTTCAAACACGTCAAATTTAAAAAAATTGTTTATTACAAAAAATATATAATTTTTTCGGGTGATATTGGCCCTATATGTTGTTAACATGTCTAAACTCTAATAAATTTTTAATTTTTTTGTTTCTTGGTCTTAAAGGTTTTTTTTACAATTGTTATGGGTAAAATGAAAAATACAAATTGCAGCATACAATTTAGACCAATTTGCACAATTTTTTCAAAAATAAAATTCGGATTAAAAATGGCCGAGCTTTAAAGACTCGGACAGCGCATTACCCTGTATAATATAACTTTATACCAAAATAAAACGGAAGCCTGACGTGATTTCGGAAAAAGAGTAAGGGGATTTAATTAATATATAAAAGGCACTATTGTAATTAAATAATGCTTTACTTAATGAGATCAATGTCAATATATGATATATAACACAGGTCAACAAATATCAATGTCACAAAAAGTAAGTTTATGAAAACATAAAAAAATGCATCCCCATGATATAGCCTTATCGCATTTATATTTTCCGTTTTTTTTGTTCGCCTTCGGCTCCTTAATTCCGTCCGTAACGGAAAATGGTTTGTTTTGACCAAATTGACAGATCTACTAAACCCTAAAAAAATGTAAGAATTTCTCTTAATCGCTTGTAACTTATATTTATCATCACAAATAATGAGAAATAAATTTAATTGGTATATCAAGGTTTTACATCAGCATTTAAATTATAAAAAATGTTTTGCGTCGAAACTCATATTATCGTTTTTTAATAAAAATTTTATTTGAAGTTTTTTAACAGTTTGGTTGTCGTTAATATGGAAAAAAAAATTCAATTTATTTTTGTTTTTAAATCTTTTGTTTTTTTTCAATTTTTTTTCTAAAATTTTCAATGTTTATATCTGACTAACTAAGTTTGATTGGAAAAAATGGTAAACGGATTTAAAAATCCCTAAAATGGCAGGTTTATCTCTGTAGTTATAACTCATATCTCTCAAAAATTTGTTGACCTGTGTAATAACACATATATTCATAAAAAAATGGATTTACATCTTTGGACCTCAAATAATAAATTAGTAGTTATTACGATGCGTATTAAAAAATAGAACTCTAAAAAAAAAGACGTAAAAAATTTTTTAGCTGAATCTAGCTTACATAAAAAACAAAATTCCGGGTTTGATTTACTTTTTTTGATCTCTGAGTCTATATATATAAACAAGTTACGCCGATTTCGCTTAAATTTATAAACAACGAAGAATCAATTTATAAACGTAAATATATTTCTAAATAGGACAAGGGAACATTGTTTTATGGCTTAGGGCTTTTTCCAGGATTGAAGCCTGTATGCTGATAATAGCATGCGGTGTCATTATAATTAATATCACTGGACAACAAGATTGACGACCTTGAACATCATTTATAGAACTATTGTTTTTTGTCAAGTTTTTTGTTCTGATAACAAATATGTAATCAGAATTTTAGCCAATGCCTCAGATTTTTTATTATTTGGTGTTAAAAATAAAATTTTGCTATTTTTGGGGCTTCTACATTATAAAACCTATGGGTAGAAACAAAAATTTAAAAATATATTTCAATTAGTGAAACATTCATTATTAACGTAGGGCTTTTGAATTTTTTTTATAATATTTAATATTTTTTTATTTTGTCTTTAAGTGGTTTTTGTCATAAAAACCGTTTTTGACCTTAATCTTAAAACTGAATTAATAATTTTGTTTTTATATGTTTATCATATGGGATCTACACCCAACCGATTTTTAGAAAATTTAGTTTAAAAAATTTAGTGGATTTTTTTCTAAACTTTAGACAAAGTATTAAAAACGGAGTGAGAACAAAACTAAACCCGGGTTGTCGCAAGAAAATTCTCTAAAAACTGTAAAAATCGTTTATTTTTTTGTTGTCCAGTGTGTTACATTGGGGAAAAATTTACTTTGATCATTTATTCAAGGGGTTATGAACGTTTGCTAAGCAATATAAATGCTCACTACCCAATATATTTCTCAGATTGTTCATGCAGGGTTAATGTTACCTACTAAACCCTTCTTAGTCTCTTATTTTAACCCCCCTTAATCTCGAGCGTTAAAAGACTAATACAAATTACATATTTATTTTACCTAAAAAAGATATTTAATTGCATATAAATTAAAGATCAAACTACCCGATCCCGGCCCAATGCCGGCCGGCCTAAATAACGGGCCCGGTCAAAATTGCCCGATTTAAACCGGTTGGTAAAAATCAATGAGAGATAAAAAAAATTATGACACTGGGGTAAAAATCTCCAGGATGGTCTTATCTAATATATTTTCCGTTTTCCAAAAAAAATAGTCAACTTTAAAAATTCATACAGCGACCTCAATAATCTTAAGAAGAAAAATTAAAGTTAATTTACCCGTAACATCTAAGAATTAATTCAGTTAAATCGTTAAATGGCCCCAACTGACCCAAAAATATCAATAAAAATTCGTTTGCTTGATTTAAAACTGATTTCGCGAAAAAATTCATTGATACCTGTAACGTCAAAACAGTCTGACTGACCCATTAACTACCTACCCTGAAATACTATCCCAAAATATCTAAAAAAATCAAGGAATGTATCAATATTTAGCTCTTAGACATTTGGGCGTCAAAAATTTACCTGTTTCATAATATTAGGGACAATAAAATATATACGATGCTCAACATCAAAAGGACAACTTTTTCATTCAAAATTTTTCCACAAAAATAAGTTCAAAAAGTTTCTCATTTATATTAAGTTTTGAGCTCGGCTTGAGCTCAATTTTTTCGCAACTGAGTGCTTATTCAAATTTTAAATAGTGGGAAAAATTTATTTGAGCTTACAGATTTCCAATTTGGAGAACTCACATATTTTTCTGAGAGCCAACTCCACAAAAAACATGCACATATTTATTTTCCGCGAGCCGAACTAAGGCTAAAGGGAAAGGGAGCTCACTCCACTCTATATTGCTGGTGGTGCAAAAGTGTAAGAAAAGAGTGAGCTCACCGCTCTAAAAAAAAAATTAAACCTTTGAATGTAAGCATACCAATTTTAAGTTTATATTTTTTCACCTTAAAATTTTATTAATATGGCATATTCGTTATATTTCATGAAAAGCCATGGGTATGTTAAAAATTTTGGGGGTAATTTACGTTACGATGTTTTATGTATAAAATGTATTTTAAATTTTAAATTGGGTAGTTTGCCAGACGGCTAGGAAAGTAAGGGCAAATTACTGAAAATTTTTGCTTTAAAGTTCACTTTTTCTTTTCAAAATTAACAGTAATATTGGTTAAATTAATAAAATATTATAACTTTAACTTAACTTTATGTCTAAATCCTTTAAAAACAAATTTGGCACTTTTGAGTATTTTATAGTGTAGGGAGCATATTTTTGTTTCAAAATTAAAGAAAATATTTTTTAATTTTGAAAAAATCAAGTTAATCCCAGACTTTTAAGTTCAGATTTATTTGAATACTAAAGACTATTTTTACGATATTTCAAAAAAACGTTTTTTAAAAATTAAATTGTATTCTGTAATGTGCAAATTCAAAAAAAAAATTCAAATAGTGACATGTTAGAAAAAAAAATATTGTCAATTATACCCCAATCCAACAAGGCTGGGAAGGTCACCCTCTCAAATTTGTATGAAGTTTTGCATAAAGTTAGTAACGGGTAATTCATGATATAAAATTTTTTTTGACCATAAAATATTTTTGACTGACGCAGGGACAAAAGATACTTGGGGCTGACGAAGGGCAAAAGAAAAAAACTTGGGGCAAAAGAAAAAAAACTTGGGGCAAAAGAAATAAAAACTTGGGGCAAAAGAAAAAAAACTTGGGGCAAAATTTTACATTTAATGCAACTTTGAGGTTATAAGTCAAAAGGTATTATTTTAGTTTTTTTATTTTGAAGAGGAAAGGATAATAAGGGCCAACTTAAATGTGTTTACGTTTTAACAAATTTATTTATTTTTACTATTTTTTTTTAAATATTTTATTCAGAATTACTAAAAACGTTTTTTAAATTTTTCGAAAAATTGCGGAAATACAGTCCTTATTATTCATTATTAATATATGAACTAAAAAATATGAAACTAACAACTTTTTAAAAAATGAGATAAAATTATGATCCCTGCACTATTAAAAATATTAAGTGTCAAATTTTATTCTGTAAAAGAATTTAGACATAGGGGCAATTATGTTAGGCTATAACAGTTTTATTAATTTGACTAATATTACACAAGTCAACAAATTTTTCAGAGTTTTACCCTGCCATCTAAGGAATTTAAAAATCCGTTTACCGTTTTTTCTAATCGAACTTAGTTAATAAATAAGCTATAAACATTAAAATTTTAAGAAAAAATGTCAAAAAAAATTCAAAAACAAAAATAATATTGTAATTTTTTTTGCATATTCACAACCAACTTAATTTTTTTTGACCGGAAGTACATTTTAATCGAGAAATGGATTTTTTCATTTGTTTGCAAAAAAAATTTGAAGCAACTTTGCACGCGTGTATCTTAACAAATATGGTAGTCATAATTTTTTTATTTTAAAGACTGTAATTACATTATATGCAAACAACATAAAAAAAATTAAGTTACCAAAAAACTAATGTCAAGTTCAATAAATGATTTATAAAAAATGTAACTTCAAATTTCTGAAAAATATTTAAAATATAGCTCTTTATAAAATTATTTTTAAATATTTTAAATTTCTCCCTTTTTTAATTTTGTCAAGGATAAATTTTGGGAATATGTATAATTCACATTATGTCCATTAAACCCAAAAGGGTAATTAAAAGTTAACAATCTAAAAGACTATTTATTTCTGTTATTATAAATTTTAAAAATATCCTCATTTACATTTTACATTAAAATTTACTTATATGAGGCTGATTTTTTTTTATAAAATCAATGTAAAAAAATGGACTTTTATAAATTATTTATTTTATAATAAATAATAAATTTAAATAATTTTTAACTTTCAAAATTTAAAATTGGCTTGATAGTTTGCTAGAAAATCAGCTTTATGGGAAGGGCATTGAAAATTACTATGTTTAAAGTCAAATAACAATATATTATTGATCTTAATAAAACTTAGACTAACATATTTGCCCCTATGTCTAAATTCTTCTATAAAAACAAATAACAAATGTTAATATCGTGTTAAGGGCATATATTTATTCTAAAATTAAAAAAAATTTAATTTAACAAAGTCATGCCAATTTGAGACTTTTGGGTTAAATTAAGAATACAAACAAATATATCAACAATTTTTCAAGAAATTTAAAGAGGTTTTTTACAATATTCTATAGCAAATTGCAATAATTCACAATATAAAATTTAATAATAAACATATGCAAGATAGCCCTGTCCCTATAATAATCTTCAAAATTAAAAAATGCATTTATCAAATTTTTAATTTTGACCTCTTACAGTGGTAGCTTTAATAAAGTAACACATGTTAGAAATAGAATGCTCAATAGACACATAAAATGTGGCCATCAACTACTATATTTTTGAACGATCAAAAATATAGTTGATGGCCACATTTTTTGTGTCGTAATGATTCTATTTCTAACATGGGCCAGTTTATTGAAGCTAGCACTGTATTGCACGCAAAAAATTTGCTTTTTTTTCTTTGGCCCCCACCTCTGTATAAAAATTAGGTTGTGAGATACTTTTTTACCTAAATGTAAATTATCATACAAATCTGAAAGAATTATCTACCCAAAATTGATAGATTGGAAATTGGCCATATATATAAATGTCTATGTGGAGAATAAAATCATTTATAAAATGTGGGCAAAAAACTAAAAATAGAATTATCAAAACTAGCATTGCAATAGGGAGTCAAACATGATAGGTTTGGTGGCTCTATTACAATCACAATAAATGTTGATTTGTAACAGAAGTTTTATTTTATTCCAAGATGACCTATAGGCAAGAGAACAAATTTTTATGAGCCAAATATTAATCATATATTAATATTTGTTTCCTATTCCACTTTAAATATATAATAAAAAATATAATGGTTTTCATTTGTATCAATTAATATTTTTTTATAATTTATAAACTTCAATCTTTTTTAATAAAAATGTTTTGTGTAGGAGCAAAAAAAAAATTTATACCAAACAAAGGAGAAAATAATTATTAATTTAAATTAAATACAAAATTAAAATTAATTTTATCAATTTGAATTGTAATCAGCATGCCATATATGACCTATATCAACCAGAAACCAAAATATTTAGTAAGACAAATAGTCTAAATAAATTCAAAATGAAAGAACAAGTACTCTAAAAATTTTTGCTATATTATTTATAGCCTTTGCCAAAAAATTTTACCAAATCTTACTACCATTTAAAATTGAAAACAAAAGTTTGTGCAACACATTGATAAAAAATAAGTCATTTTCAAACATCTGATCATGGCAACCGTTAAACAAATTAAAAAAAATCTATTGAAAATAGATTAGAAGTGTTTTGACAATTAATGCAAAGCAGATATTAGAGTAAAATGTATATACAATTCGAATATTTGGCATTATATTAAAACATAAAGCTTTATAATTTGTTGATACTTTTGCTATATATTATAAAAAATTTAATTGGCAAACTGTTAAATATATATTAAGATGTAACTTTGGCTTTTTCCAATGTAGTAAAAACTCCTGTTGATTCAACAACGTAATTAGCTTTGGCTGCTTTCCAATCAATTTCATTAGGATTTTTACATCCTGTAACACGAATAGGCTTATCATTAATAAACAAGGTATTGCCTTCTGAAGTCACTTTACCATTAAAGCGCCCATGGGTTGAATCAAATTTGAACATGTAGACCTACATACAGATATAGAAAAAAAAATGCTATAAATAAACAATATAATAAAAAGGGTCTACCATGTAATGTGGTTCAATAAATGGATCATTTATAGCCACAACATTGACACCCTGCTCAATTGCCACACGGGTAACCAATCTCCCAATGCGCCCAAATCCGTTTATACCCAAATTAAGTTCAGACATTTAATATTTTAGACAATGTCAAAAATCAGAGGTTAAAACGGAAAATCGATGAAAAATGAAGGTATGAATATTTGTCGCGTCACTTTGAAGGATATTGAAGGTCATGTCTTATATATTAATACGCAATACTTTAATGCTAACTCGCAACTTTTTTTAATCCTAATTCATAATAAAAGTCAAGATTTGTCTGCATTAACTGTTGAGCAAACAATATCAGCAAATAACTAATTAGCCTACTGCAGAGTTATACGGATTGTTTAAAATAAGCCTCATGAATATTTACATTATTACAAAATTTAAAATTGTTAATAACTATATATTTAGGTTTTTTTAATTAATTAAGAATAAAAAGTGTGCAAAAAACATTTTTTGCGCTTGCAGAATGGTTAAAGGTTTTTTAGCTCACTCAGGGACGTATTGAGAGGGGGGGGGGGGGGGGGAGGGGGGGGGGGGGGGGGGGGGGGCCGTTGCCCCCCTTTAGAAATAGCTTTTTAATTTTTTTTTGTGCAATTTAACGTTAATTTTTATTTATTAAACAGAAATCGGAATATATGCTGGTATATTTATTATTTTTGGCAATTTTGCGGCTTATAAAATATATTGTACAATTATAATATCAAAATTTAGCTTAAGTTTTCTGAATTATCATTAGGTTCCTAGCATAAAAAGGGCTCTGCTTATTGCTCTTTCACTACCAGTAACCACGTGTACAATTGAACGAAGCTTTAGCACCATGAAGAGCATAAAAACATATTTAAGATCTCAAATGAGCGATGATCGATTATCATCCTTGTGCTTGCTTGCCATACATAAGGACATAATAGATAACACTGAATTAATAGATCGAACTTTAGAGTGGTTTTTAATAGATCCTAGAAGAATATCAATTTCTTAAATATTTTTATTTTCTTTATAAAATTTTTCTTGAATTTATATGTCAAATGTCATACATTAATTTAATTTTGATGCAATATAAATTAATATTTTATGCTAGTCATAATATGACCATTCATTAAGCAACAATGTAATTCATTAATTTTTCTTATAAAATTTCTTGCCCCCCTTTAGAAAAAGTTCTGCCTACGTGCCTGAGCTCACTCTCGGTTGAAAATGTGTATTTATTAACGGAACGTTTAAACTGGAAAGATGGTGTAATGATATAATTAAGACTCAAATGTGGTTGGACAAAAACACAAAACATTTATAAATATTGTGTGTTTTTGTTTTTTTGCAACATATTTTTTTTTTGTGTTTAAGATTGAAAACATATTTTTTTCAGATATTTCGCATAATAAATTCAAAAATACAAACATTCTTAATAATATTAATTTTCTGTTTAAAAAATTGTGAGAAATATGATCATATTACTTGCTTAAAGCCAAATTTGATAAAAAATATAACTGTCACGGAAAAAGCTGACAAGTTTTCATTCTTTAATGATTTAATAGTTGTATTTATGGCATGTCAGGAATTCAGGACAGAGTCCGATTTAACGGGACAGAGAAATCCGTTAAAAAAACACTCCCAAAAACCGCCCGGAGTTTTCCGTTTTTAAACTCCGGGGTTTTTTCCCGGGATTTTAAATTAACATCAGCCCATTGGAAATGTTGGAATTGTGTATTTTTTTGTCCAAACTTATTTTTTATAAAAATAGTTGTAAATGAATTCAAAAGCAGCTGATTATGCAAATATCTCACATTAATGTTATTAATTTTGTTTTTTTTTTAAATTTTTTTTTGTGAGAATTGATATAAACTAACTAAATAATTAAATTCATGTCTACATAAAATTTTAATCGATAATTTTTGTATTTTGTGGTAATTTTTTTATTTGACGATTTGTATAACTATTTATAATAATGGTAATTTTTAACAAATTTGTGTCTGCTAACGGTGTCACTAAATTGTCGCAAATGCGATTTATGCATTATAAAACTAATTTTTTTTCTTGCTGTAAAATATAAGTAGTTATTTTAGTTATTTGGTAAAATTATTCCGTTATTTTATCTTGTGATAATGTCACCAAATTGTATGCGATTTATTCATTATAAAACGAATTCGATTTTTTTTTCGTGCGGTAAATATATGTAGTTTTTTGGTATTCCATTTTTTAATCTTGTGATAATGTTACCAAATTGTCGTAGAGGCATTTATGTAGTATAAATCTAATTTTATTTAGATTTTTTTTCTTGTGATAAAATATAAGTAGTTTTTTAGTAAAATATTAATTTTTATTTTTTGTGATATGTCGCCAAATTGTCGCAAATGCGAATAATTCAATGTTAAACGTATTTTTTCGATTTTTCTAGCTCGCCGCCTGATTACTTAATAATATACTTGCCCCCCCCCCCCCCCTAATCTGCTATCCGGTCCAGCCGGAATTTTTTTTTTAATATTAGTCCGGCCAGCCCCGAAATTTTTTTATTACAAGCTAAAAAAAATTTGATTTTATTAATCAATATAATACAGAATGTATAAGTAAAACCCTTATTCGTGTAATAATAACTTTATCAATTGTTTTTATATTCAGGGGCCCGTTAAAAATTAGCCTAGTGCGTTATTAAAATTCCATATACAGATAATAACCTACAAATCTGACCCAAAATTTTTTGCTCGGTCTGTTTATAACGATAAAAAAGAAACACATGTATATAACATTCACTCACTATCGCCATAATTCTACCCGTGATTTTGTTTTTATTAATGGCAGCCTGGGTTACAAATAGGGCGCGAAATTTTAAATTTCAAGCTATAGAAATATCCCCATAATGTGTTAGAAATTTATCACCTAAAGTGATACACATTTTGTATTTTATTGATGATTTACAAGAGCTAAAAGCAATAAATTGAAAAAATTAATTTAATATTGAATACATTTGCGACATTTAGGTGCAACTATGCTCAAAATTGACAAAATTGTATTAATAAATAAGGTTATAAACAAAAAAAACTCAAAAAAGTTTTCCAATATTTAAATTATGGCATTTGCGACAATTTGGTGACAATGTCACTAGTTGCCTAAAATTAAAATTTTTTTACAAAAATTACTCATATATGGTAGCTCCAAAATAAAATCTAAAAAATTTATTCAATATTAAATTATAGACATTTGCGACAGTCAGGTGACATTGACTCAGCAGGCTTCATATTAGCAAAATTTGCCAAAATTTATTAATAAATAAGGTTAAAAACAAAAAAAAATCGAAAAAGTTTTTCCAATATTTAAATAATGGCATTTGCGACAATTCGGTGACAATGTCACTAGTTGCCTATATTAAAAATTACAAAAAATATTCATATATGGCAGCCCGAACAAAAAAATAATAAAAATTTATTCAATATTAAATTATAGACATTTGCGACAGTCAGGTGACATCGACTCAGCAGGCTTCATATTAACAAAATTTGCCAAAATTTATTAATAAATAAGGTTATAAACAAAAAAAAACTCGAAAAAGTTTTTTCACAATTTTAAGAATGACATTTGCGACAATTCGGAAATGTCACTAGTTGCCTAAAATTAATAATTTTTTACAAATATTACTCATATATGGCAGCCCGAACAAAAAAAAATTAAAAATATTTATTCAATATTAATTTATAGACAGACAGTCAGGTGACATCGACTCAGCAGGCTTTATATTAACAAAATTTACCAAAATTTATTAATAAATAAAGTGAATAACAAAAAAAAACTCGAAAAAGTTTTTTCAAAATTTAAATAATGACATTTGCGACAATTCGGAAATGTCACTAGTTGCCTAAAATTAATAACTTTTTACAAATATTACTCATATATGACAGCCTGAACAAAAAAAAATCAAAAATATTTATTCAATATTAAATTATAGACAGACAATAAAGCCTAATTGAAAAAATTTATATAAAGATTACTAACACACGACCGCCCGGACCAAAAAAATAAAATAACATTCATTCAATATTATTATTTGTAGGAAAGTTTATTGACATCATTTCAGCAGATTTGATGAAAAATTTATTAATGAATAGTGTTACAAACAAAAATTTTCAAGGCCAAAAAATTGACAAGGTTCAAATATATTTGATATTTAACAAAAAACAAAATACTATTATTCTCCCACAATTTTCTTTTAGAATTATAAAAACTATCGTTTCATTTTTCATATCGTAGTAAATACATCTGGTAGCTAAATCCCCCTATTTGTATAAAAAACTTACTTTGAAAAAAACTCCCAAAAACCCGCCCGGGTTGAGCTCCAGGAGTTCAAAACGGGAAAACTCCGGATAGGGGTCCCCGCCCCACTCCTTCCATAAACTAAGTGGAGTTTTAGCAAGCCCTAGTTGTATTTCAACAAATATCAATGTCAGAAGCGTGAATTTTATGAAAACATAAAAGAATGCATCCCCATTCATATATATTATTTGTTAATCTTAGTTTCTTCAGTCTTTGGCTCCTAAGAAATGACCTTTTTTGACCGAATTCGCAGATCTAAAATATAATTAAAAATCTTTTTTGCAGATAAAAATTCCTTGTTACTTATATTTTTATTCACAAATAATAAATAATAGATAAATTTTATTAAAATTCAAACTATTATATCGGCATTTAGATAATACAAAATATTTCGCGTTCAAACTTAAATACGACAAGATATTAATGCAAATATTATTTAAAGTCTAAATTTAACAGTTTAACTATTAATATGCAAAA
Organism: Acutogordius australiensis; assembly: GCA_030555515.1. Lineage (NCBI taxonomy): Eukaryota > Metazoa > Nematomorpha > Gordioida > Gordea > Gordiidae > Acutogordius > Acutogordius australiensis. The sequence goes on along the minus strand of JAUIRJ010000207.1, from coordinate 20,876 downwards.
ATATAATTTCAATTTATTTTTGTTTTTGAATCTTTTTTAGTTTTTTGACCTTTTTTTTATAAAATTTTCAATGTTTATAACTGACTAACTAAGTTTGATTAGGAAAAACGGTAAACGGATTTAACATTCCCTAAGATGGCAGGTTTGATCTCTGTAGTTAACTCATAAATCTCAAAAAATTGTTGACCTGTGGGGGATCTCAAAACGTCAGTTTAAAGATATTTTTGAACAAGCAAACAAAACTGTTTAAAACTATATTTAAATGTTATTATCAAAAAAATATCTACTAAATTAATGTATTTTTATGCTCATTTGTTTTTAAAGCTTATTTGGGGTCTTTAAACCAAAATTTTTGGAATTCATGTTAAAGCTTATTACACTGGACAACAACAAAAAACAACTTAAGCACATGGCATCTTTGTTATAACTCTCTTACACCTCTTATTTTTAAAAATAACATTAATCTCTCCTCCAAAGATCAAAAAGGCGATCCTTTAGAAACTCCTTTTCTGCTAATCCATGAAATTACTTTTAACCTTAAGGAGCCAAGTAAAACTCAATTATTGGTAATTATACGATGATATCATCTGTGGTCCCTTAAAGTGACTCAAGCCGAAAACATATCTTCCATTACCAATACATCATTTACTGGCAACCTCATTTAGGGCACGTGCAAAGTGAGTTTTTATTTTCGTGAAACTTTCAAAATTTTAAAAAATTTTAGTTTGTAATAAAAGTCAAATTTACAAAAAGTTGCCAAATATAATATATGCACATAAGGGCGCGTTCAGACTCATTTCAATTTCGAGTTTTTTATAATACTGTTTTTTTCAAAATTTTTTAAAAACTTTTTTTTTCAGAAAAACTGTTAAAATGCTAATAACAAAAATTGGCGACTTTTTGTAAAAAAGCGTTCAATGTCAAAAGGTAAAAATTTTAAAATTTTTCAAATAAACGAACTGAGTCTGAACGCGCCGCGCCCTAAAATGCTTTTTCTGAAATAAAAATTTTTGAAAAAAAAATAAATTTTTTAAATTTTTAGAATTTTTAAAATTTTACGGAAATAAAAACTCACTTTGCACGTGCCCTTAACATCTATACTCAACGGCAACCTCTCACCAGGCCTTTTATCTTTATATAAAATATCTTGTTAGTTTCAAAATCTTTCACTTTATCCGATCGTCCGCAATGTTTGCCCCACACTTTGCAATATTATCTTCCAGCATCTTAAAAACATTATTAAATCCATTGTTAACCTTAATTCCCCAGGGCTGGAAGGGGCTATGCCCTGACGGTATGCCGTCTCTTTCAAAAGATGTAGGGTAAGGGGGCATTGTTTTAGCAGGTGAATCACTCTGGCCTTTGGCTTTTGTTAGGGTGGTAAAACCTGCATGCTATAATATTCCGGTGAGTGCGGCGTCATTTTAATGGATTGGTTTTGGCGGACGCACTATCCTACTGACCCAGGGGTTATAAATGTCACCGCATAGTAATTTTAATCACCCAAAAAAATTAGGAATTGTCTTACGCACAACTTCTATCTAAATGTAGCGGAATTAACTTTCTTTCTCTAGCTACTCCCGCTTTTTCCTTCCTTCCTCTCCTGCCGTATCTACCATAACGTACCAGCTTCACTAATTAACGTTCCCCTTCTCACTCAAGCAACTTAACAATACATATCTTTTAACTGTTCTATTGCTCCTCTTCCCGCAGCTTTTATGTAACTACTCCAAAAGCCGGAATGTATACCAAGTACCAACTTAAGGTGGCCGCCTCTTATCAACAAAGTGATTATTGGTAATCGCTTAAGAGTCAATCTTGTCCACCATATCCCCTGCCAAGTACAACATCGTGCTGGACGACAAAGGTTGGCACACTTTAAATTGCAGCACAAGCGTTTGTTTATAAGACATACGCAGGCACGATTCTAGACCCCTTTTGGGGGGGGCAGTGCCCCCAAAAGTTTTTGATTGCCCCCCCCCCCCAAAAAAATAATTGAATTTGCCCCCCCCCCCCCCAAAAAAATACATAGTAATTTTATGTTTGCCCCCCCCCCAAAAAAAATTGAATTTGCCCCCCCAAAAATACATAGTAATTTTATTTCTTCCACATAATATAATTAGATTTGCTCCGTCAAAAATATCTAAAAAATATTATCTTAAAAATATTTACTTTTTTTAAAAGTGTTTTTATTCATTAATACTTCTCATCCGCAAGAGAGATCAAACTAACACAGAAATATATAGAAAAATTTGATTTTACAAAAAGCTTTATAATTGTGAAAGCAATTCATAAATATGATGCCTAAGAAATTTTCTCACTTGTCATCCATCTTTTGTTAGAATAATCTAGAACCAAAGAACCTGATCGCACAATGCTACGATGGGGCGAACGTAATGCCCGGAAGAAAAGGTGGTGTAGTATTTCTAAGCAAAATAGCTGGACACCATGTCCCATATATTCACTGCTTGAACCACCGATTGCATCTTGTTGTAAAAGATTTTCTTGAAATTTCAAGTGAAGGAAAATTTTTTTTTGATTTTTTCTTCCCTTCATAAATTTTTTCAACATGATGCAATCAAGAAAGTTAGGGAATGCGTAACCAAACCCAGGCTGTTGCCCCATCGGTGGTGTCATTTTTTTTTAAAAACTACACAAAAATATTTAATATTCAAAAATTAAAAATAAAAAAACTTTTATATCTTCAGGTCACAGGGCCGAATCGGGGATTTTTTGACCATATTTATAATCATCTATTTATTATTTTGTATTTAATTGAAGAATTATTTTATTTATTAAAAATAATTATAGATCAATTTCAATGCAGAACGATTTATGTTTCTAAACTTCTGATTTAAAACACCATTGTTTGTTAGAAATTAAACAATTAAGAAATTAAAATACATCTGAAGATTTATTCAAAAATTGTTTTGATATTAATACTTTTTTAAATGACAATAATTTATCTATGGATAAAAGAAAAACTAAACCTAAAAATTTTTCTAATTTTTATTTATTTTATACTCATTTAAAAATATTTTAAATATTAATGATGAAGTAAAAAGTATTTATTTTAATATTATTGATTCTTTTGATAATAGATTATTTACCGATAGTTATTTAAAATCTTTAGATTCCCTTTATAAATTTGATTAACCTTTATTTTAGATATAAATAAATTAGAGCCTCTTTTAAAAATAAGTAATATTGATAAAAATTCATTATCTAAAGAAATTGACGTAGCCAAAAATTTTTTAATAAGTAACTTAATAATTACAATGTGTTACCAATGACATTGTTAAATTTTTATATGATTACAAAAATGCGTTTTCTAATCTATTTGACAATTTTCCTATAAGTTTGTTAATTGGCTCTTCAACGTCGAGTTGTGAGGCCACATTTTCTTCTATAAGAAGGATGATAACTTCTAGCTGTTAAGTAGTGACCTGCGTAAAGGTGTTGGTTCTTCTAGGACACGAAAAATCATATACTGGGGCGTTGAATTTTGATGAATTTATAATTTAATCAAAACAACCGTTAGCATAAAATTGTTAGATTAATAAAAAACACTGCTCATAATCAGCTAATTATTTACTATTTTAAGACATAATTGCAATTTTTTTATGCGCATTTAACGTTTATGTTCATGTTTTATTTAATTTTTTACCCTAATATTAATTACTAGTTATATATAACCAGTGTTTTTTCATATATATATTCTTCCAAATTAGCATACTTATACAATTTGTTTTCATGATAATCAATCTTATTTTACTATTCATTTTCTAAAATCTAAAGTTTTATGTAATTCATTTTTATCATTCATATATATCATTATAATTTTCATGCGCATTGTAACAATGATAAAATTATACTTAAAATTAATTTCCAAATCTCATATCTTTTTAAGCAATTGATATTAGTGAAAACAATTAATTTTAACTCACATATCCAAATTATAAGCGCAATCATTTTTTTTATTTTATGAATATAATAAATTACTTTTAATTTGTTAAAAAATTTTGAACATGGATTCTATTGTTGTACATGTATATTTTTTTGCCGTGACCGAAGGTCACGGCCAATTTTGCCGCCGAAGGCGGCAAAAAAATTTTTTCTGCCCCCCCACGAGTTTTTTTTGCCCCCCTAAAATGGAAAAGCTAGAATCGGGCCTGGACATACGCCACAAAACTATCATTTACCTGATTGCCTCAACCATTAAAACGGGTAAAATCACAATCTTCACCACCAATCCTAACCCTGGATGACGGCGCATAAGCGGCGTTACCTGTTTCTCATGGGCTCATAAAAATCTTATTTGGGACTTCACTTAAATTTCCTCCAGCATTCGGTTTAGCACCTTCCAAAACCAAAAAATCCTCAATATACGCCTCCTTTATTAGGCATATTGTGCAAATGTCCCGCTTGGTTATTATATATAGCTAGGGTTACCAACAGGTTTGGGTTAAAAAGGAGGACGGCTGTGTCAAAAAGGAGGACAAATTAAAAAAACAACGCGCAAGCTTAAAAATGACTTTAAGATCAATATTACATCATTTTATTATTATTTATGAATTAACATGATCAATTAAAATTATTATAAGAAGTTTTCGCATCTTTTAACAATTTTTTATCATTAAAAGCATAATTATAAAAATCTCCGCATTGTAAATCTGTATTAATATATATGATTATTTTGTTTTTTATAAGTTCTCTTTTTGCTCGATTTCTCTCAGCGCGCCACTTTGTATTCATTACTGAGAACACGCGCTCTATAAACGCAGTTGTTGCCGGTAGACTGAATAAAAAACGTATTATTTTTTTAATGTTAGGAAGACTTTGATTGCTTAATAAATTTCCCCAAGTTTTGCATAGGGTTTCCTCAAAAAAATTTGCATCATCGGCTGATTTGAGGAAATCATCTTTAATGAGAATGATTTCTGTGTAGAGAGCATCAATATTTAGCTCTAATATAGATATCAAAGATAGTTTATTTACTATCATCATAATTTCATCAAACGAGGGAAATTTATTCTTTAAATTTATTTTAGAGATGAGGGCTATCCAATTATCCTCATGAAAATCAAATCTTTTTTCTAATAACATCAACGCCTTATTATAGAAAGCTGTGAAATCTCTTTTGAGTTTTGTTTGAGTTATAACGTCAAGATCTGCCAGTTTTTTATTGACGCTGTATCCAAAAAATTGATCGTTTATTCTATTTTTAAAATTACTATGGAGCTGAATCATAATATCCCATAGATGGACATAGGTTGTAGAATTGCTTTCTAACGAACATATGGTTGTTTGAAATATTTGTAGCGAATGTTGGGCAAAAAGTAGATATATTTCGATATTTTCATCAAAATTTCCATTTATAAATAATAATCGATCAATAATCTTGGGACAATCTTTTAGAGATGTAAAATATTCTTTTAATCCAGACCACTCTTTTAAAAGCCGTTCAATGCATGGTAGTAAACTAAGCCATCTTGTGACAACATGTTTAAGAATATCCTTAAATTGTATTTGGACTTCATCGCAAAAATTTTTGAGAAACTCTCTTCTTTTTGAAAATTGATTTGAAATTTTTTGGCGGAAAATCAAAAAAACCCAAATGTTTTAATGAACGTGAAAAAAATTTATTAAATCATATTTTATTATAAATATTTAATTGATTATATTGCCAATTTTATCTACAAAATATAATAATAGCAGCTAAATATTTTTCTGAAGATAAATGCGAAAATTTAATGATTTTGAAAAATCTTTGATAAGTTATGTATAAAAAACGCCATCTATTATTAATTTTGGTGTTAATTTTTTTTAAGGGATTGAAATTTAATTTTCTTTTGAGTTGTTTATGGGTAAATAAGGTATGGGAAATGATTTTTAGTATTTTAAATAAAAAAAAATTTTTTTTTATTTTTATTCAAAAAGGAGGACATTTTCAGCTCAAAGGAGGACGGGAGGACGGACAGCTAAAAAGGTTGCCGTCCTCCCGAAAGGAGGACGTTTGGCAACCCTATATATAGCTCAATGTGCCTTTTTGAGCTCCTTTTTATTTAAATTTTTTTTGGGATATAATTTTTTATTCTGAATTCCAACATTATATATTTTAAATATATGTATAAAAAAGGTTAAAAAATTTATTTATAATAAAAAAAGATTACACATGTAAATTTATTAATAATAATAACAAAAAACATTTAAGAAAATCTCTTAAAATTTAATATTAATAGTAATTTGTCTATTTTCAAGCGTTTAAATTTTATAGATTTATTTTTCATGGAACCTAGTAAAAATGTATAACAGACAAGAATGATTGTTCAAATCGTTTTGTTGATTTTTTTGAATATATTTCAAAGTCAAGATAAAATCAAAAATCTAAATTTTTATATTAAAATTGTCTGTTGCCGAATAAATGAAAAAGTGGCTTGTGTTTACAAAAAGAATATTATTTTTTTATTTAATTGGTATATTTTTACGTCAAGTACATTTTAAAATATAAGAGATTAAAATTTGGAATATGCCCGTCCCCATGCACTATTTTACTTGATACACAACCCGCGAATAACTTTAAATTTATAGTTTTTGCATATTACATCATGCAACTAAATTTAAAGGCTTACAAAAATTTTTATAGTTTGGTAATTCATTTTAAAAATAGTAAGTGTAAAAGTGCCCTAATTAAATAAATTAAACCTGCGCAGGTTAATTTTATGTCAATAATGAATGAAAAAATTATTTACAATTTAATAAAAAACTAACATCTGATCATAAATACGCAAATCTATTTGATGTAATAATTGACCTTATTCTGAGTTTTTTATTTTGAATATATTTTGTTAATTTTATAATAAAACGTGTTGACAAACAAATATATATTTTTTGAAGAATAATTGCAAGTCTAAATGTATAACATAAATGTTAAGTAATTAATATGAGGAATAAATTAAAAATGTGAATAAACATTTTTATAGATATGTGTAAAAGAAAAATGGAAAAATAAATAAATTATATAAAAAATTACAAAGGTGTTTTTGACACGTCGTGTAATTTATGTTAAAACACTTCTAGATGAAGTTTTTTTTAATAAACTCTTTTTTACGTTCCAAGTTATTAGGGGAGCCGGAATATGTACAATTTTAAGTAATTCGCTGTTAGGTTAATAGGGTTCAAATACTTTAACGAAGAAACGTAAACATCCGAGGTTTGGTCCCAAGGCGTGCTTGTAATTTCAATTGGCTACAAGTTAAAGTCTGTTAAATTAACAGGCTCTAAATTATTCGCGAGCCCCTTGGCAGAACTTTTAAAATAATATTTATAGCAGGATGACACGAATATCTTCCATCGTGTACTGTGATGAGTTTTTGCATCTACAATATTCTCACCCACGACGACAACCTATGGCTACGTTGACAAGAGATAGCCAAGGTTTGGGAGACCTTGAATCCACTCGTGACTGTGCGTCTCCTACATTATAGGCACTAATTCGCCGTAGTTAAAATTAGCTGGAAATAAAAATGCACCTGCCTAGTTCTACTTAAGTTAGGCTCTAACTAATAAAGAATTTTTTAAATTATTTAAAGAAAAAGTTTGGGCATTAAAATTAACCTCAAGTCTAGGAACGAGGACAGTGATTGCAAGAGAAAATGTTTATCACGAGCACATACTTTACAGATAATTAAGTTTAAAGTAAACGTGTTGACAAACAAATATATATTTTTTGAAATAGATTCTAGTTGTATTTTTAATTTCCGTCTAATAATAAGATTTCCTCAAAAAGCAGTGGATAAGTGCACTAGAAAGATATGTAAAAATTTAAAAGGAAATTAATGTAGGATCGCATTATATATATATTAGCCGATGTGCCGCGAAAACCTTTGGTTGACCTACATTATTTTTGCAATGTACATATTCCGTACTTAATAATCAACAACACGACTTTTTCCAAAAATTCCCGATGGGTTATAAAATATGTAATTAAATGGCAACGTTTAAAATTATATTTTAATAATATAATTAAACGGGGATACAATTAATAATATAGGTTAATATACGAAGTGATTACAGAAAATATTTGAAACCAAATTTCAGAATGCAAATTATTATACACATTAAATTCCAAAAAATGGATTATTTTAAGATTACAGATGCTCAGTTTATAATTATATAATACGGAATGTTAAAAATAATTGTATATATAAAGTAATTAAATAAAACTAATATGCTTTAGACCTGTAAAATAACAGTGCCAAATATCCAAAAATTAAACCACATAATTTTTTTCAATATTTGGAAGATCTTATGATATTTTTTGCGAATCTTAAATATGTATGATTTTGTTACAGTGCAGCCAATGTTAACAACCTTTTTTCTTACGCTAACTATAAAATTTATGGGAAATGGAAGATCTGAATTTAATAATCAATTACAATTCAAAGCAAATTTACAATCAAATTATAACACTTTTATATTCCTCAATAACCAAACCGGTGCAAAGTTAACAAGTAACAAAATATTTGTATAAACAATCAAATTTACTTATAAGTTGTTGTCGAAACTACTTTTGGGCTTATACTGCAAAAAATATTTAACATGTAAAATCGGAGTGAGTAAAAATTTGGGATTAAAAAAAGGATTTGGCTATTAAAATTAATCAGAAGATTTTTTTTAATTCCTTTGCATAATTTTACATCAATAATTGAGTACCTATTAGCCACCAGTATTTCGCCTCTAACATGAGATCCAAAACTTATATTCCGCCTGCATCCTTATTAAACAGAAGGTCCAAAACCTATATTTCGGCTAAATATAGACGCCAAGTCAGCACTTAAATCTTTATTTCTTCGGGAATTGAATCTTATAAGCATCAAGTCCAAACTCTTTTTGCCAACGGAATATTTTTGTATTAAAGTAGCAAATCTACATCGCATTCCTGCCAAAAAATTTAACTTTGAAACACCTGTTAATTTCTGTAACTCTGACTTTTAAAAAAAAAGTTAAAATGATAAATTTATAATTGTTTCAATGTCTATAATTAAAGTCTCATGGCCAACTAAAAGGTTTTTGGTCCATGTTTAAAAATTAGACAATAAAAAAATTAAACTTTTTTTTTATTGCACCTAAATTCTATAAACCGTTAAAAATTTTTAAGTTAGATATATCCAACATTAAATTAGTTAATCCTAATTTTCTAATGTTCTGCGTTCCATATCTAAGGGCTAAAAGGGCTCATTCATATTAAAAAAACTCCTTCTAATAATTTTTTATCAAATGCACGGCAGATAAACCTCTCGAAATTTGACAAATTATGGAAATGAATTTTTGAGTTTCTATTGTATTTTTTAAATATAAACATAACCGCTTTGAAACAGGTCCGGATTTAAAAATACAGCTTATGGCAAAAAAATAAGGGTAGGTATGAAACGCAAAATCTCATGCAAAAAGCGGAAGTCATAAATCATTTTTAATGAGTTTTTGCGTTTCATTCCTAGAGTTTTTGCGTTTCATACCATTTTGGTATGAATAGCCTAAAATGCAAAAAGCGGGGGTAATTAATTAAAATATTTTAATGAGTTTTTGCGTTTCATACCAAATTTTTTTTTCGAGTTTTCGGCTTAAATGAGTCTAGGTTAATAATAAATAAATTAATAATTTTTTTCAGCGTTTTTGCGTTTTAAGAATTTGCCTTTCATACCAAAAAAAAAAATTTTTTTCGAGTTATTAGGTTAAATGAGGTCTTAATTAATAAAATTACCTGCCATCTTAAAGAATATCAAATCCTTTTACCGTTTTTGCTAATTAAACTTAGTTAGTCATTTATAAACATTGAAAATTTTAGAAAAAAAGGTCAAAAAACTAAATAAGATTCAAAAACAAAAATAAATTGAAATTTTATTTTTGCATATTCACTATATTTAAACTGTTAAGTTCAAACTTCAAATTATATTTTTACCGAAAATATATCGTGTCGAATTTAAGTTTGGACGTGCCGATGTTAGAGCTTGATATATTAAAATTTATATTTCATTATTTATGATTAAAAATATAAGTTACAAGGAATTTTTAAATGCAAAAAAGATTTTTAAATTATATCTCCTTAGGGTATATTTATATCTGTCAATTTGGTCAAAAAATAAACATTTTTTGTTATAGACACCAAAGACGTAAGAAACTAAGAAAAAAAACTTATATGATATCAGGCCATCATGGGGATGCATTCTTTAATGTTTTCATAAAATTCACGTGATATTTGTTGACCTGTGTAAAGAATTTTTTACGCGTTTTTGCGTTGATTTTGCGTTTCATACCTAATAATTTTTTCTTATATTTGACTTAAATGAGTTTCTAATTCATTTTATGGAATCCTAAAAAGCAAAATCCTAACGCAAAACCGTAATTAAATTAATTAATTATTTTTTGAAGAAATTTGGCGGAGAACTTTTTTTCCCCATTTTTTTGCATTTGTCGGTATTTTTATCATTCCTTTAATGTTTAAGTAATTTATAATGGATTTTGCTTTTTAGGATTTTGCTTTTTACACAAAATTTTCTCATTTTTTTTTGACGTTTGTCGGTGTTTTAAGTATTTCTTTGATATTTTAAGTTTCTTTTAAGGAATTTTGCTTTTTGGGATTTTGCATTTCTGACAAAAAATTTTTTTTTTAGATTTTGATTTAAATTGATTAGTATGGTCACCGTTTTTCGGGAATTTAGCGTTTACAAAAAAAACAAAATTATAGGAATGGGATCAAGTTTGTTATAACACAGGTCAACAAATTTCAATAGCACAACCGTAAATTTTATAAAATCATAAAAGAATTTATCCCCATGATGGCCTTATCACATATATATATATATATATATTTCGATTTTCTTAGTTTCTTCCGGCTTCGGCTCCTTACATCCATATCAAAAAAATGGCCTTTTTTGACCAAATTGAAAGATCGGAATATCCTAAAAAAGAAAAATTTAAGAATTTTTTTTTCATATATAAATCCCATGCAACTTATATTTATCATCTCAAATAATGAGAAATATAGTTTTATAGTATATCAAGCTGTTATATCAGCATTTAGATAATGCAAAATATTTCGCGTCCAAACTAATACGACACGATATATTATCGGTTTTTAATAAAAGTTTTATTTAAAGTTTGAATTTAGTTAGCTGTTGTAAATATGCGGAAAAAATTTCAATTTATTTTTGTTTTTTAATCTTTTTTTGGCATTAATTTCAATGTTTATAGCTGACTAACTAAGTTTGATCAGAAAAAACGGTAAAAGGATTTGAAAATTCCTAAGATGGCAGGTTTGATCTCCGTAGTTAGCTTATAACTCTCAAAAATTTGTTGACCTGTTTAATAAGTAAACTTAATAACACCAGATAATTAATCTAGCATGAAGGCGTGAAAAAGATTATAAATGGAGGGGAGGGGGGGAGTGGGTTGGGTCAGATTTGTTCCCGCCCCTTGGTTGCTCTGCTAAAATATGATGTTCACCGTTTAAGTAATTTTATTTCATCTTCCGATATTTGATGCCCGAATAAACGGATGTAAAATAAATAAATTCAGAAATAAACAAATGGTAAAAATCCATGTTAATTTATATGTAACCAGAAGAAAAATAAGAAATACTAGATGGCGTATTTTATTATTTTGTTTTTTTTTTAATAAATCTAACCCTTAAAATTATTTTATTTTAATCTTTTATATATCAATATATAACAGAAGGTTTTGTTACTCAATTAAACTTATTGTTAATCCCGGAAGTTTAAAAAGTAATATATTGGGTTAAATCAACGGCTATATATGGTTTACATTACACTACTTAATGAGTTCCTCTCTTCTTTTTCTCTAGGGTTACCTAATATATATTATATTTGGGACAGCCCGATGCCACGATAAAAACCCCCATGCTGCCAAAATTTTAAATCTCCTCTGTCGTGCTCCCCCACCGTAAGCCGTGTTTAGCCGATATTTAAAATATGCCTTTACACGTATTTCTTCTACATTCTGTATTTTATTTCATAGCAAAAATATTTTTAAGCTTGTAACATATTTTTCGGGCCGTATTAATTTGGTGGAGGAGGGGAAGTAGATAGTTGGCTGACTTGAATCTTTAGTTTCCACAGCCGACATAAGAGAAATTAAAACAAAATGGTAATATATGAGAACCAAACCTGCAAATTTCAATACTCTTGGTCTTCTTCCTAAGAGTTGGCCTCATAGTCTGGCCGAAAATATATGGCATTAGGGTCAGTTGGCAACAATTGTTTTTAGGGTTGGATGACCCACAAAAAATTGCATTTCTAAGAAACATTTTATTAGCAGCACACTTAAATTTTGTATAAAAAGTCTAAATAATTAAAAAAAGATTTAATGTGTGAATATTTCATAATTTTGAACTACCAATAGCATTCATTTATTGTGCTATTTATATAAATTTGCCAATTATAATTTAAAATTGATGGATTATCTTATGATATATAAAAGAAATTATTTATTTATATCGCTTATAAAAATATTAGGGGTAATGAGTATTGGCGTATGGAGAGGGGGGGAGGGCTTGAACTTGGAGCTTATAGTAATATTGCTATACTTTCAATTATGACCTGCATATTAATTCTCTTTCTGATACCGATTGTTCTAGAAAGTCTTTTGCTAGTAATTAATTATTTTATTTATGTATAAAATACATCCTATATTTACGAGGGAAAAATTGTGGTCTAATATCGTTTCGTATTAGATATAACAGACAACACATTGTAAATATTATTTTGTGTATATAAAAGGCTAATTTCTTAATTTATTTAATCATTTAGAATTATAAATAAAAATTCATGTTATTTGCAATAATAAGTTGGATAGCTTATTAACCTATATAAAATTTTGAATACGTGGATATCATATATTTAATGATTGTTTATAATATATTTTTACTTGGGTTCATAAAATTATACCAATTAAAAAAATACAATTTTAAGCTTAAAATCAAATGCAAATTTTTTGTCTGAGTTATTGAATCGGCCAAAAAAAATCCCCGGAAGGTGGCAAAATTTTACCTTTTAACATCAAAAAGACAGAAACCATTCTGAAATAAATTTTTTTTGTATGAAATGCAAAATCCATAAAAGCAAAATTCCTTAAAATTAAAACATCAAATTCATACTTTACACACCACACCGACAAACGTTAAAAATTAAAAAGAAAATTTTGTGTGAAACGCTAAATCCTAAAAAGCAAAATCCCATATAAATTATCACATTAAAGGAATAATTAAAATATCGACAAATGCATTTAATGGGGGAAAAAATTTCCCGCCAAATTTCTTCAAAAAAATAATGCATTAATTACGCTTTTGCGTTTTCTTTGCTTTTTGGGATTTTGCGTTTTGCTTTTTAGACCCCCGGAACTCATTAAAGTCAAAACTAAAAAAAAAATTTGGTATAAAACGCATAAAGCGGAAAAAACTTTTTTCGGTCCATAATAATGCATTAGAAACTCATTTTAGTCAAATCTAAAACAAAAATTTGGTATGAAAAGCAAGTACTTGCAAAAAATTTGGTATAAAACGCAAAAACGCGAAAAAACGGACTCGGTCCATAATAATGCATTAGGAACTCATTTAGGTCAAATCTAAAAAAAAAAATTTAGTATGAAACGCAAAAATTCAGAATTTGGTATGAGACGCAAAAACCAGGAAAAAACGGGTACTCGGTCCAAAGTCAAATCTAAAAAAATAATTTTTTGGTATAAAACGCAAAAATTCGGGAAAAACGGGTAATCGGTCCATAATAATGAATTAGAAACTCATTTAAGTCAAATCTAAAAAAAATTTGGTGTGAAACGCAAAAACTCGGAAAAAATTTAGTTGGAAAAAGGCAAAACTTAAAAAAGCGGTTACTCGGTCCTTAATAATGCATTAGAAATTCATTTAAGTCAAATCTAAAAAAAAAATTTTTTGTTATGAAACGCAAAAACGAGAAAAATATTGGTACTCGGTACATAATGATGCATTAGAAAATCATTTAAGTCAATTAAAAAAAAATTTTTTCGTATGAAACGCAACCTAGAAAAACGGGTATTAGAAACTCATTTATCAAATCTAAAAAAAATTTTGTGGCATGAACGCAAAAATGCGGAAAAAACTGGTACTCGGTTCATAATAATGCAGTAGGAACTCTTTTAAGTCAAAAAAAAAAATTTCGTATGAAACGCAAAATAAACGCAAAAACGCGAGAAAAATTATTTATTTATTCATTATAAACTATTAGGAACTCATTAAAGCCTAAAACTCGAAAAAAAAACTTTGGTATGAAACGCAAAAATTCGTTTAAAAATTTTGATTAATTACATCCGCTTTTTGCATTTTAGGCTATTCATACCAAAATGGTATAAAACGCAAAACTTCTAGGTATAAAACGCAATAACTCATTAAAAATGATTTATGACTTTCGTTTTTTGTGTTTTAAAATAATGCCTTTCATACCTACCCATTTGCTCTTGCTCTAAAATTTTCATGCTTCATTACCACCTCCTTTTCCTAATATTCAATATTTGAGTATTAATTTTAATTATTAGTAACGTATTTTAAAAGTTAAATATAAAGTATTCATTCGTTATGAAAGATTTTCTCTTTCTCTTTTATCTTTTTAGTTTTGGTTATGCTATAGGTATCTTTTTTTATAAAGTTTGTTAATGAAGCCCCCCGTATTCGCATTATAAACCATTAAAATATTTCTTTTAAATTAAAAAAAAAATTGTTGTTAATGTTTTTAAAAGAGCTTTGCTTTAAAGTTTAAAACGGGCGGTGATATTTCAGCCCGACCGGTTCAACACTTTTTTTACCTTAGGCCCACCCGACCCTAATTATTTGTATTTTGGGCCCGACCCTGCCCGAATTTTTAAATTTTGAATTTTTTGTTTGAGATTATCAATAAAAGTGTAGAAATAATACCTTTTAAATTTTGGCCCGCGTGTTTGGGAAAGCCGAGATGGGCCAGGGGGCTTTTGGGCCCCGATCTCTACCTTGCATAACCTACTGAGAAGTATTATATCTGTATAATATAATTTTTTAAAGCTGATGTGTCAAATTTGCTGCAAGCTGAAATGTATAAAGTAGAAAAAAATTTTTAGGGCTCTAATTATATTAACTCAAAATTTTCTTAATCTGATTTAGTTAAAATATAAGCTGATTACCAACTTGATGCATTACAGTTGTTTGGAGATATCCTTAAGATTATAACAATAATGTCATAATCTATGAGTTCTGGAGCTAATTTTTGATTTACAGGTCAACAAATATCACAAAAACGTGAATTTTATAAAATCAAAAGAATGCATCCCCATGATGGCCTAATCTCAAATATATTTTTTATTTTTCTTAGTTTTTCCCGTCTTTGGCTC
This sequence comes from Acutogordius australiensis, assembly GCA_030555515.1. Classification (NCBI taxonomy): domain Eukaryota; kingdom Metazoa; phylum Nematomorpha; class Gordioida; order Gordea; family Gordiidae; genus Acutogordius; species Acutogordius australiensis. The sequence goes on along the minus strand of JAUIRJ010000207.1, from coordinate 5,465 downwards.
CTTAGATCCGTCTATAACGAAAAATGGCTTTTTTGACCAAATTGACAGATCTAAATATACCCTGAGAAAAAATTTAAAAATCTTTTTTGCATATACTTCTATATATAATCACAAATATCACAGGTCAACAAATTTCAATGGCACAACCGTGAATTTTATGAACACATAAAAGAATTTATCCCCATGACGGCCTTATCTCATGTATATATTTCGTTTTTCTTAGTTTCTTCCTGCCTTGGCTCCTTACATCCGAACATATCGAAAAAATGGTTTTTTATGACCAAAATCGAGAATACTATAAAACTAAAAAATGTAAGAATTTTTTTTTTATATAAAAATCCCTTGTAACTTATATTTATCATATCAAATAATGAGAAATGAAATTTTTTAGTATATCAAGCTCTTACATCAGCATTTATATAATACAAAATATTTCGCGTCCAAACTTAAATACGACACGATATATTATCGGTTTTTTATAAAAGTTTTATTTGAAGTTTGAATTTAACAGTGTAGCTGTTGTAAATATGCAAAAAAAAATCAATTTATTTTTGTTTTTATTTTTTGTTTTTTTGGAATTTTTTTCTAAAATTTTCAATGTTTAAAGCTGACTAACTAACTTTGATTAGAAAAACGGTAAACGGATTTGAAAATCCCTAAGATGCCAGGTTTGATCTCCAAAGTTAGCTCATAACTCTCAAGAATTCGTTGACCTGTGTAATGAGTAACTTTTATAAATATATCAAGCTCTTACATCGGCTTTTAAATTATACAAATTTCGCGTCCAAACTTAAATACGACACGAAATATTATCGGTTTTTAATGAAAATATGATTTAAAGTTTGAATTTAACACTTAAACTATTTAAATATGCAAAAAAAAAAATTTATTTTTGTTTTTGAATCTTTTATGGTTTTATGACCTTTTTTTCTGAAATTTTCAATGTTTATACCTGACTTACTAAGTTTGATTAGAAAAAACGGTAAACAAATTTGATATTCCCTAAGATGGTAAGTTTGATCTCTGTAGTTAACTCATAACTCACAAAAAAATGTGTTACATAAATCTGTAATATACACCGTTAGGATAATTAACTTATGGTTAATTTAAGGTTAATAATGTTAACGTTTCATAATTAATTTATATAAACTTTAAAAAAATATATAAAAAGTTCTCATGTTAAAATTAATATATTTCTTTAAATATTTGATCCACTACACAAAAATTATAAATATAAATGTTACTTTGAAACGTAGAAAAAATTTATTGTAACCCTTTAATTAAATTTAATAATATACAAGTAAAAAAGTATATAGTACCTTCGAATTGCATCTTAATGAAAAAAAAAGCTTGAAGCAAATAAATAAACCTTTAACAATGTTATAAATTCCTCAAAGTGATGGGAGAGTAGAAGGGAGTATTATTTATATAAGGCCAAATTGTAATTGCATTAACATCCGGAAGAACCAAATTTAGCAGGAGGCGGAGGGCCAGCCAGGTTCACATTACCTATTTAAATATTAGTAATAAATATTAAACAGGTCAACAAATTTTTGAGATTTATGAGCTAACTTAAAAGACCCTGCCAACTTAGAGAATACGTTTACCGTTTTCAATAAGTTATTTTGATTTTTTAAAGAATTATGGAGCCACTGTAATATTTAACCCGTGAATGAAGGGTGAGAAAATTGTAACGCGAATGCCATAGTGGGGTGTCCATACGTACCCCAATTATAAACTTATATATTTTCAAAAGTTTTAAAGCTATAATAGATAGTCTTTATTTTTTTATTATTATGAAGAGAAATACATAAGTTATTATTAATGAATATTGCAAATTTTATTTGACACAAAGTAGAAAAAAATCTGAAAAATTGATTTTTTATTTTTCCATATTACATTAAATAAATCATGTCAATATATTAATATTATTGATCAAATTGTGTTTTTGGGTCTTGTAGGACATATATAAAAAGTTTCATGAAAAAAGCATATTTTAAGAAAAAAATTATTTTTGGCTATTATTTACTATAAAAACTAAATATTTTAAAGAGAAAAAAAATAATTCCTTCCATTTTTATATAAAATTAATTAGAATATAAGGTTGCAATTGTCAGCGCCCAAACGCAATATTCCGCCGGCGGAATATTGTCTGGACTTGACCTCAGCGTCCAAAGCTTATATTCCGCCGGCGGAATATAAATTGGCGTATAGTCAACGACCAAAACGCATTTTCGCCGGCGGAATATTGTCTGGACTTGAGCTCAACGCCCAAAGCTTATATTCCGCCGGAAATTTTTTGCAAAATTTAAGGGACAAACAGTGAACTTTATGTGATTAATTTTAAAATATTGATTATTATTAGATGTTTTTGATTTTTTATGCTTAGAATATGAAATGTTTAATGAATAGAGGTCATGTTGAATTTAAAATTAGGGTTAAGGGCTAGAATAGTGCTAAAAACCTAAAGATTTAAAGATTCATATTTGGACCGGTGTATTTAGAAGCGCTTTAACTGCACATTTGAAAGCGCTTAAATTTTTTAGATACCCTCAGAAGTGCGCTAATGTTATAAAAACCGCGCAATAATTAAGCGAAAGACTCTATAAAACGCCGAGGTATTTCTGTAATTTACCTGTGACTTAAAAGCACCAAGAATCCTAACTCGCAATAAAGATTCAAATGTAAGCAGGAAAAAACATACTAAGGTGCCTTAAAACGCGTAGGTGATTATGAGAGCACGCAAAAGACTCCTAAAATAGTGCAAAAAAATGAATTAGGACTGCGCACAGGTGTCGAACTTTTAGGAGCACCAAAATAATAAAAAATTTACCACTTTTAAGATTTATATAAGCCTTTTTTAATCCTTTGTTAATATTAGGGCATTCCCTGCCTAGCTGGCCCTTAAAAATGCGATATTGGAATTATGGAAGGTTTATAATTTAAATATCTCCAATTTTAGTACAGTTAACGAACCGGCTTTAGACCTTCCTTAAAATTTTTTAATTTCAATATTCCTATTTTGTACCAATTAAGAATTAAAACATGTTAAAAATAAAGAAATACGGTTGGATTAATGTAGGCTCAATATAATTTCAAGTTCAAAGTTTATCTAATATGTATATTTTGACAATCTTTTTGGATTCCCAGCCAATATTTGAAAGTCGCGTACTCACATAACTAAAAACTTTTGGTTATTAAAGGGAACCAATGAAGGCTCAAAAGCACGAATCCTGAATTTTAGATCGCCCCAATTGTTTTGTAAAGAATTGAGGTATCTTAAACTTGAGCGAAACCTCTAACGTGCAAAATATAAATTACATTAAATTTCAAATTTAAGGCCTGCTCCAATTTAAAAATAAGGCCCGAAAATTTTTAATTACAAGCTAAAAAAGTGTTGTTTTAAAAATACAGTAAAAATAGAGAGTAAAAGTTAAACCATTTATCGCGTGAAAATAAATTTATCGTTTTTAGTTCTTGTTAATAAACAAATAGAGCATATGAAATTCAAAACTTTAGCCCATCTCGGCCCGTAATTTCTATTTTTAAATTAAAGCCGAGTGCGTTTGGCCCGTTATAAATTTTGAACCGTCTTAGCCCTTGTTTCCTGGCGGGCCGGGGGCAGGACTCGGTTCTCGACTTTAATCTCTAATGTGATTGTAGGCAAATCTTTTAAGAAAAAAATAAATCGCGAAGTGAAGAGGGCTTTTAAGCGGAGCAGGGTTATGATTATTATTGAATTTCTCTATTTAAAATTATACATTTGTGTGGAAATTTGATCCTTTGGGGTAAATAAAATTTTATAAAATGATAAAAGCTCATTTTTTTGATTCTAGTAAATTAACTTAGTATTCACATAAAAAATTTTTTTTATTAGTTAAGGCTACCAGTTCGGTAAAAGCACTAAATCATCACAATATAAGCAGATTTGCGGCCTAAAAATATAAACCTTCCATCAATTCCTATATCACATTTTTAAGGGCCAGCTAGGCAGGGAATGCCCTAATATTAACAAAGGGTTAATCAAGGCTTGTATAAATCAAGTTGTAAATTTTTTATTATTTTGGTGCTCCTAAAAGTTCGACACCTGTGCGCAGTCCTAATTCATTTTTTTGCACTATTTTAGGAGTCTTTTGCGTGCTCTCATAATCACCTACGCGTTTTAAGGCACCTTAGTATGTTTTTTCCTGCTTACATTTGAATCTTTATTGCGAGTTAGGATTCTTGGTGCATTTAAAGTCACAGGTAAATTACAGAAATACCTCGGCGTTTTATAGAGTCTTTCGCTTAATTATTGCGCGGTTTTTATAACATTAGCGCACTTCTGAGGGTATCTAAAAAATTTAAGCGCTTTCAAATGTGCAGTTAAAGCGCTTCTAAATACACCGGTCCAAATATGAATCTTTAAATCTTTAGGTTTTTAGCACTATTCTAGCCCTTAACCCTAATTTTAAATTCAACATGACCTCTATTCATTAAACATTTCATATTCTAAGCATAAAAAATCAAAAACATCTAATAATAATCAATATTTTAAAATTAATCACATAAAGTTCACTGTTTGTCCCTTAAATTTTGCAAAAAATTTCCGGCGGAATATAAGCTTTGGGCGTTGAGCTCAAGTCCAGACAATATTCCGCCGGCGAAAATGCGTTTTGGTCGTTGACTATACGCCAATTTATATTCCGCCGGCGGAATATAAGCTTTGGACGCTGAGGTCAAGTCCAGACAATTTTCCGCCGGCGAAATATTGCGTTTGGGCGCTGACACAATTATTTAAGGTTAAATTTACATAGAGGCAATAACATGGTTTTCAACATTAAAAATGAGGTGGGCTCCATATGGACCCCAATAGAATTTCTAATTTCTATACAAATTTTGTTATTAGACATTAGACCAAATTTTACTAGTTATACAAGAAAAAAGTCACAAAAACTTAGCCCAAAATATATATTTTATTTTTAAATATATTCAAAATTCAAAATGTGCTGGGGTCCGTATGGACCCCACAGTGCTAATTGCGGGTTAAACAATTTTATCGTTAGATTTCTTTTACTATGGTAGGCTTTGGGAATATTTACACCAAATTTATTTTATATATTTTTCGAATCCAATTCAATGAAAAAAAAACTGGACGAGAAGCTCAGATAGGCTTTGAACTATATACTGAAAATTTATAAAGAAAAGTAGAATTTTTTGCATAAGGCAAGGTTCAAATAAAAGTATATGAATTTTAACTTGGTGTCGAGCTAGAACGCAAAAAAGTACCTAAGATATTGATACCCTTATCTCAATAACACTGGACAACAAAAAAAAACAACTTGAACGATTTTAAGAGGATTTTGTAGAGAATTTTCTTGCGATAACAATATCGGGTTTATTCTTTTTCCCAAAGCCTCCTTTTTTTTAATTCGCGTCTAAAGTTCAGAAAAAAAATTAAAAAGTTTCCTTAACTATTAATTTGT
>JAUIRJ010000206.1:0-34717 GCA_030555515.1 Acutogordius australiensis | reverse complement strand
TAATTATTAATTAATAAATAAATATTTACATCTATCAAAGGCGGATCTCGACAAATGTAATTTGCGAAAAATATTGAAAAACATGCTGCCGAATATAGCCGTACAGAATAATGTTCAATAAATTTTGTTAAAAAATTGCGCATAACGTTATAAATAATAAGGCATTTATTAATTGGGCTAAAAAAGTTTAACTTATTGTTAAGGTAGAGCAGGCACGTAGGCAAAACTTTTTCTAAAGGGGGAAAGAAATTTTAGGAGAAAAATTAATGAATTACATTGTTGCTTAATGAAAGATCATATTATGACTAGCATAAAATATTTATTTATATTGCATCATAGATAAATTAATGTATGACCTAAATTCAAAAAAAATTATATAAAAAAATAAAAATATTTAAGAAATTGATATTCTCCTAGGATCTATTGAAAACCACTCTAAGGTTCGATCTAGTGTTATCTATTATGTCCTTATGTATGGCAAGCAAGCACAAGGATGATAATCAATCATCGCTCATTTGAGATCTTAAATATGTTTTTATGCGCTTCATGGTGCTAAAGCTTCGTTCAATTGTACACGTGGTACTAGTAGTGAAAGAGCAATAAGCAGAGCCCTTTTTATGCTAGAAAAAATAGTTGTGTTGGATATTAATTGAGATATCGTAATGTCATCAGAAAAAGATCTAGACTCCCAATATGATTTCCATATCAATATTTCTGATTCTAAATTTTTTAAATTATAAAAATTTTTAATAGGATATGTTATTATTTAATTCGGTAGGATTTAATTTAAGAATATATTTTGGATGTAATTTAAATAATAAAAAGCCAGGATTATTATGAAAATTATCAAAACGTAATTTTAACGATTGAATTAATGAATCGATAGGGATTAAACAATGAGCATCTATAAAATACAGCAGGAGATTGAGAATCATAATTAGTCGATGAACTTGCTTTTTTGCTAACCTTGGTATTGTAAAATCTGAAAACCCTATTTCGTTACCTAAATTTTGGCTTTCTTCAAAAATATTATTAAATACTTTTTCATTATTTTCTCTATCGTTATTCAAAATTATTACTAAAGCTCCGATCATTTCAAATGATTCATAATTGATCTTTTTTGCAAATGCACAGTAAGTGGTTTAAGTAAAAGGGAGTATTTGGAAATTAAATTGGTATATATATATATGCTTTATTTTTGAAGATGAGTAAAAAGTTGTATGGAATTATATAATTGTGTGAAGATAAAATTTAGTAAAATTTAACGGGAAATCGTAATTGGAAATATTGGATTTTTAAAATGAAATAATGAATATTATTGGGGAATTAACTGGTTATATAGTGTATATGTTTTAGTTCTTGGCAAGTGATATTTTTCTTAATGTAACCTTTTAACATAAATCAACTTTTAACAAATTTTAACTCTTTACTTGAATAATTAATCATAAACTTTATTAACTATAATTTGTTACCAGTATTTAGCGCGGTAAATTGGAACAAAGTTAACTAAGACAAATTTATTACCAGTATTTTTAGCGCGGGTAAATTGGAACGAGTTAACTAAGACACCTTACCCTATACAAAAGTATAGCGTAAGCTATTTGTATCATTTATAAAAATTAATGTGTATGTGCTCCGTAGATCAGAACTATTCGCAACTAGTTGTTTTTATCGTAGTCAAGTATTCTCATAGTCGTTAGGTCTAGATTTGTGATTGTCGTTTTGGTTGAGTATCAAATACTAACTATCCCGTCCGTGGGCATTGTAAGGTTTGGTTTAGGTTTAAATTTTTCTATTAACATTAACTTTTAATTATCAAGAACTTTCTGATTCTAATCATACAAAGGTGGTTTTTGCTTTGCTTTCAGTTAAAACTTTTTAAATATTTTAATAATTTATGCTTCCAACGTAACCCTAGTTTTATAATATGTGCGGCTAATTTTAATTATTTATTTAGTATGCCGACTTAATTCTTCCGTCATATCGGGTATATCACCGTCAAACGGGAAATAAGAACTTTGGGCATAATTACGTTGATTTAAATAAGCTACCTATAAAAGGAAAAATATCGTACTAAACACTCTGGACTGTCCACCTGCAAACTTCGGACAAAATGTCACGGTTCTTTATGTTTGATAATTAAGAAAAATTTGAAAAAAATATTGATTTATGTTTAAACTACGTACAATTATCGTTGTTTCTATTTTTAATCCATAAGGCCTCTATCTTATTATATAGACCTTTATGCTTCCCTGTCCACTGCTAAAAATTATTTTGACCTTATGAGGCATTTTATTAATATTGCAGTATTTGGATTGGGGTAATCTTTCTTATTATCATACCATTACATAATTCTTTTGAATTTAATATTGTACGTGAACCTTTTAAAATTTAAATTGTAAAAACTTGGGTTTTAAAATTACTTCCAAAAATCTTAGCATCCGACGCAACGCTTTAATAACATGGCGAGCGTCATAGGCTGAAAAAAATTGGAAACTTGCCAAACTTAATTGGACGAATTTAATTGACTATGAACAACTATAAAAATTGTCCATGTGGGTTGTATATCTTTATTAATAGTTTATACCATCACGAATATGCAAATTTCCGAAAAATATACTGGAAACTGAATAGTTATACTTACTGTAAACTTTTGCTAAAACTGACATCCTTTTACAGAGATTGTAAAGTAGTGCCGAAATTTTTGTACTCTAGGATACTGTTGGTATTTGCTTATTTATACTAATTTGAATATTATGGCCTTTTTTATAGTCAATTATTATAGCCTTTTTAGTAGTTGAATATTATGGCCTTTTTAGTAGTTTAATATAATGGCCTTTTATTATTTGGTTGACTTAATTGTACTTTAACTATTTTGAATATTATTTGTTATATGAAATGGCATTGACGACGATATATAAACTGGAGTTGAATTGTATTTATATATAATAAATATTTTTATCATATACAACACCTTTATCCAATATTTGGCTATACGACACGCGCCGACGATCTAACATGGTGCCGTGACCAGGATTTAATCTGGGTTTACCAAAGAGGACTCAATGAATAACGATAATGATAATTATGAAATATATTTAAATAGTTAAAGTACAAAACAAATAATCAAAGCCTATCTTACTAAATACACATATGGATATACAATCAACCTACAAGTTCAATTCATAGTCTCCAACCCAGAATTAAAGCTCAACCCTTATTCATCATGGGTTAGGCCACATTGGCCTAACCCACACACCTACATTTAAATCTAACTCAATACACAATATATATTTTATTTACATTTTAGAAAACTTATTATAATTTATTCAATGGTGCATCGGCAAAACTAGAATTTAATTGGACAATATAATTGTATGGGCTTCCAACAGTATAATTTGTACATAACTAGGAATTACCTAATATTGTAAACATATTTTGCAACCTATTGACAATATGTAGTTTATTATAGAATTCTTTAACCATGAATACTAAATGCCTAAGTAATTAGGTTTTAAACATGGCAGGACATAAATTATTAAGCATGATCTAGTTATTTTATTAAGTAGTTTGAAGGACATAAATTTTAGGCTCAATAGCTGTTCATAGAAAGGCAAGATACATAATTTTTCTTATAGGAAATAATTTTTAGGTATTTCAATAGCTTTTCATTATTCTAGTGAAAAATACATCATATATTTTCTTAATAAAAAAAAAAAAATTTAATTAAAAAGAGTACTTAGGTATAAATAACGTGATAGCGGAGTTAGAAAACTGGTTTTTGTAAGTGTTATAAGGTCACCCTGAAAATAAGGTTCCCTTTTTAATCCCCCCCATTTAAATCCAGTTGACACATACAAACATTAAAATGATTTAAAATTCCTGGTCTTGGCAAGGGGAGGGCGTAAAACCCATATAACATCTAATGGCTAAAAAAAAGATTTGCATGAATACCCGCTAAGTACAGGATATAAAAGATTAGTTAGTCCTATTATAATTTTAAAACTTATTAGGAATTTACAAATGGTGCTTATCTTCTTACTTATATATTTATACTTAGCACAACCGCCTTATTAAATTATAACACTAATTATATCCCTTACCAAATGTAATTCTAAACAAATGATATCATATTACCAAATAGATTTTATCACTTAATTTTGTAAAGTTATATCAACTTATCCCTCTTTGATTAGTTTGATGGTAAATCATTAGCACCTTATTGGTGCACCCAAACAAATTATGACAAAAAAAAATAATTTTCTTAGAGGGATAGGTGTGTAAATAAGACATAATTTAATTTTTTAATTTAAATCTTTTTCTACAAATCACCTATCTTACTAAATACACATATGGATATACAATCAACCTACAAGTTCAATTCATAGTCTCCAACCCAGAATTAAAGCTCAACCCTTATTCATCATGGGTTAGGCCACATTGGCCTAACCCACACACCTACATTTAAATCTAACTCAATACACAATATATATTTTATTTACATTTTAGAAAACTTATTATAATTTATTCAATAGTGTATATGTTTTAGTTCTTGGCAAGTGATATTTTTCTTAATGTAACCTTTTAACATAAATCAACTTTTAACAAATTTTAACTCTTTACTTGAATAATTAATCATAAACTTTATTAACTATAATTTATTACCAGTATTTAGCCGGTAAATTGGAACAAAGTTAACTAAGACAAATTTATTACCAGTATTTTTAGCGCGGGTAAATTGGAACGAGTTAACTAAGACAGAAATAATGCATAAACAAATAATATATTCGGCATCTCTTATACTTTGTGAATATATTTTAGCTAGATGGGAGGCATTTTTATTGCCATGTAGTATAATATTGTCTAAATGACTAGCAATATTAACAAATGATCGAATTCGATGCATCTGCTATAATTTGTCCAGCCAGCGACTTTCGCATAGTCGTGGAAGTTTTCATAGATTTAAAAAATCAGATGAAAAAACATCAGTTTTAATATATTAAATATGAAATTTTTTTTATTAATACGGGGTAACCTATTAACAAATAATTATCAAAATTTTCATATTAGATTATGCTTAAGATATTTTTAAACACTAGGCGCAAAAATTTAATAGTAAAATAAAAAATTTAATTATTATAACAAAAAGTTAATTACTATTTTATATTTTAAATAGATAATACAATTACAATTATGAAACATAATTATTAAGTTGTATTACATGTTTATTTTATTATGATAAAAACAGGTAATAGTACTTAATGATAATTCAGAAAACTTAAGCTAAATTTTGATATTATAATTGTACAATATATTTTATAAAGCCGCAAAATTGCCAAAAAATAATAAATATACCAGCATATATTCCGATTTCTGTTTAATAAATAAAAATTAGCGTTAAATTGCACAAAAAAAATTAAAAAACTATTTCTAAAGGGGGGCAACGGCCCCCCTTTGCCCCCCCCCCCCTCAATACGTCCCTGAGGTAGAGTTAAAAGCATATTTAAAGTATAAGATTTTTTTTACGCTGAAGTTATTTTTGGTAGGCTTAATTCCTGGTTAGGGTACGTGGGAAGTGAGTTTATTTTCGCGAAATTTTTAAAATTTGAAAAAAAATTTATTTTGTAATAAAACGCAAAATTATAAGATGTCAAATTTAGTTTATGCACATAAAATGCTGCTTCTGAAATAAAATTTTTCTAAAAAAATTTTGAAAAAAATAAAATTTGTTAACTTTTCAGAATTTTCAAAATTACGAAAATAAAAACTCATTTTGCACGTGCCCTTATATAGGGGGGAAATGTACGCACTTCAGCACTTATTAATTAATATTTATTTTTAATATATTGCTAAATAATTGCTTTAAACTTTTTGTCCTGGGTAAAACACAAAACATTTTTTAATGTTTCGTGTTTTTGTTTTTTTTTAGAAATATTTTTTTCGTGTTTTAAAGATTAATTTAGATTTTTGCAAAATGTTTCATCTTTTAAATATTACTAAAACAAGAAACATTAAAAAATGTTTCGTGTATTTGTCCTGCCGAAAAAAAAGTTCAAAGCAATTATTTAGCAATATATCAAAAATAAATATTAATTAATATGTGCTGAAGTGCGTACATTCCCCACCTATGGCTGCGGCTAATACTTTTTTCAAAATTGTAAAAAAATATTTCTAAAATAAAAAAAATTGGTTTTTTAGTCGTTTTAAAATATGCCTAACAAAATATTTAAAAAAAAATTTTTTTTTCACACTAGCCGCCTTAATGTTATTCAAATGCGTTCGATTTTTTTCGTCAAAACTTTTTTTTCTAATAGCCGCAGCCTATATAAGGGCACGTGCAAAGTGAGTTTTTATTTTCGTAAAATTTTGAAAATTCTGAAAAGTTAACAAATTTTATTTTTTTCAACATTTTTTTTAAAAAAATTTTATTTCAGAAATAGCATTTTATATACAAACTTGCTCATGATTCTAAAAAATTTGCGTTTTATTACAAACAAATTTTTTTTTAAAATTTGAAATTTCGCGAAAATAAACTCAATTTTCCACGTGCCCAACCAGAATTAAGCCTACCAAAAATAACTTCAGCGTAAAGAAAACCTTATACTTTTAATATGCTTTTAACTCTAACTCAACAATTAGTTAAACTTTTTTTCGCCGAATAAATAAATGCCTTATTATTTATAACGTTGTGCGCAATTTTTTAAAACAAAATTCATCAAATATACTTTATTTTGCTATATTTTTAAAAAGCATGGGTGAAAATATTCTGCAAATTGTTTTTATTATTTTTTAGCTATCTTGTTCATGTGAAAAATATGACAGGTAGTCTTAATTATTGAAAAACTTTATTTTTCCGTTTTAAGATCTTGGGTGGGGGTTTTTCGATTTAATCTTACTTGCGTTACAACCATAATAACTTGAAACACCATGTTAAATTCATGACCATATATATATAATAATGGGAAAAACTAAACACCGCTTTATATTTATTTGAACAAGTTAAACTTGTAACATAGGTCAACAATTTTTGAGAGTTATGAGTTAACAACAGTGACTATCAAACCTTCACATCTTAGGGAAACATTAAACCTGCTTACCAAGTTTTTCCATAATCAAACTTAGTGAGCCAGTTATAAACATTGAAAATTTTAGAAAAAAGGTCAAAAAATTGAAAAAAGATTGTTAAAAAAATAAATTAAAATTTTATTTTGGATATCCACTTCATAGCTAAACGTTAATCTAAACTTCAAATAGTATTTACATTTTAAACCGATAATATATCGTGTCGTATTTGAGTTTGGACGCGAAATATTTTGTATTGTCTAAATGCCGATGTGCGAGCTTGTTATTTCAATAATATTTTTCCAATATTTGTGATTAAAGTAAGTTAAAGATTTTTTATATGCAAAAAGATTTTTAAATTTTTTTCTTTAGAAAAGATTTGGATCTGTAAAATTGGTCAAAAAGGCCATTTTTCGTTATAGACGGATCTATGAATATATGGAAGAAACTAAGAAAATCGAAAAATTATATATAGAGATCAGCTATTATCATGATGCATTCTTTAATGTTTTCATAAAATTCACGTTTCTGACATTGATATTTGTTGAAATACATAGTTCGACGCCAAATTTTATGGAGAGTTTAGCTATGTCTGAAAAAGGTTGACAGGTGGTCTTGTTGTTTAAAAATTTTATTTTTTTTTAGATCTTTTTTGGGGGTTATATTGATTCAATCTACTATATATAAATCATATATAACCTAAAACACCTGTTAAATTTATGACCATATATGGTAATAATTTTAAAAACTTAACACTGCTTTAATATTTATCGACCAAGTGTAACTTGTAATACATAGTTCGACGCCAAATTTTATGGAGAGTTTAACTATGTCTGCAAAAGGTTGACAGGGGGTCATTGTTGTTTAAAAACTTTGTTTTTGTTTTTAAATCTTTTTTGGTGGTTATTTATTGTATTATCTCCTATATATAAATAAAATGTAACGTAAAACACCATAATAAATTTAAGACCATATATAGGTAATATATCTTTTAACGTAACACTGCTTTAATATTTATTGACCAAATTATTTTATATGGAGAATCTAATATATTGTCAGTGCCCCGTACTTGTGAAGTAGTTCATGCTATTTACATCTTTATTTTATTTTTTAGATCTTTTTTGAATAATTCATTAGATTTCAAGTATTATGAAATGGAAATGTAACATAAAACATCATTAGAACTCTTTGACCATATATGATAATGTTTTTTTAAAACACTACTATAATATTTATTGACCAAATTAAACTTATAATAAATACATCGTTCGACGCCAAATTATTATGGAGAATTTAACTATCATATTGCTAGTGCCCAACAAGTTTACAGGTAGTATACATTGCTTAATATTTTTAATATTTGGTTTTTTAGTTTTTTTTGTTATATTAAAGTTATTCAATAATTTTTCCATTTATATAAATTAAATACAGTAGGGTTTGTTGCAGATGTTTAGTATAACTGGGAAATTTTGTCACTATTTTTACATTTACTGACCAAATTAATATTACATCCTCTGACTTGATATAAAAATTTAATCATAGTACCAAAAATTAACGAGTGGTCTATTTTGCTTGGAATCATTTTTTTTTTAACTTACTTTTGATTATTACACTCAATGGTCATAATATAATATGATGTTACTTAATATGCCATATTTATTTTGTGTCCCAAATTGTATCAAAATTTGGCCATTTGTCTACCATAACGTGGATATGAAATTTTAACGCCCAAATTGATTGCTCGGCTATTTAAGCAAAATTCACCAAGCGTTAGATTGTTCACCCACTAATATGGAACGTGAGCTGGGTTTAGACCGTCGTGAGACAGGTTAGTATTACACTACAGATCCGTTGTTGCTAGAGTAATCCTGTTCATTACGAGAGGAACCGCAGGTTCAGACATTTGGTTCTGGCGTTCGACTGAAAACCCGACGGCGCGAAGCTACCATCTGAGGGATTATGACTGAACGCCTCTAGGTCAGAATCCCTAGAAACGTAACGATATTTCGGCGAGCCTCGTAGTCAAGTAACTCAATATACAGTACCGTTTACGCGGTTACCGAACGAAGTTGAAAGCCGGACCCGTTGATTTGATTCACGATTAACAACCAACGACCGGATCAAAGTTTTTTATGGTTTTTAAGTATGAACAAAATCAGTATATGATAAAGTTCTTAAAATACTGTAAATAAGGGTTTATATTGCAACGTACTATAAAATTAAACTATGGTTGTATTAGGGTCGGCATAATTTTACCAATATAACTGCACTTTTTCAAACACGTTTAAATAAATTTCGCACTTTTTTTTTTATAAAATGATTCGAAAATCGTATAATATTGATGATTTAAATGACTTTCAAACCAGTACTTATTACGGGCCAATAATAATAAATCATACCGATGAATAAGCCCCAAGTGACAAATTTACCCATTGTTTTAAGATCGCGCAATCAGGTCTTTGATTCTTGGCATTAACGTATAAAACAAAATTTTTCATTGTCATTTTACCAGTCACACTCAATTAATAATGACACTAAAAATTACTTATTTTTATTGCTTGTTCCAATCTTTTAATAAAAAGATTTAAAACCGAACAGAAATGATCTATTACGACGCGCGTTTAATATTTTGGCCGCCCGCCCCCCTTTTAATTATTTTCGGCTCAAATTTTTAAGAGCTTCAGACTTTATTGTAAGCTGTGTAAATTTTGCTAGAAAATTATTATTTAAATAGGGTGAAATTTAAATTTCATAATATATTCTATAGATTGTGATTCGATGGATTATGAATAAATACTAGGTAAAATTATTCATTTAAGAGCGTAGTTGGAACCTGAGGCTTGTATACGCTTAGACAAATAATTTTTTTAACTTTGTATATGTATCTAATTGTTTGACCATTGTTAATTGAAAATTTGTTTATTGTAACAAATTTGCAGGCAAAAAGTCATAATATTTAAGGCAAAGTTTAAAAACATTAACCTTTCTTATTTTTTTTTATGGACGGACTTCCATCCCTACTTGTCCGACTCAGTCATATCGATAGTGATTATATTAAAATTTTCAAAAATCAGATTAATATAACTTATTTTTGCCCTAATAACTATATATATCTCCTATTGCACGCGTGCCGGGACAATACACCGAGCCGTTTTATATCTTATATGTACGTTTGACAGGATATGACATCACATTGATGTGGACCAAAACTGAATTCAGCCCGACTATTATCATATTGTCCTACATAAAAAATTACTGATGCTGACAAATATCCTTGTTTCGATAAGTTGCCGTCTACCCAAATTGACAATGAGATTATAAGACCTTTAGAATAAAAAGAAAATAACTCGAATGAATATGATATATCTTTTAATATTCACAACCGTTAAATTGCGTATATCTAGTTCGACGTTACAGACGATATGTGATTAATAAATTTAAACATAATCAGGTTTATTATAATGGATGCAAATGTTTTAATTCCAAACCATTTAGCATGTTATTAGTAGGGATCAAATCAGTGTAGTAATTTAAGGGGTGATATTTAAGGGTGGCGCTAAACTGACTGAATGGACATATGTCGGCCAAATATTATCCAAGGATTCTACTGCTACCCTTACACTACATTTTAGATCTTTGAACAAGTTATCGATTCATTATATTTTAGCTAGAAATATAGGGATCCATTTGAAGGTAAAGTAAGAGAATCTCAAGGGACTGAAAAATATGAGTTTTGAATTTATGTTTAAGCAACAATAATTTTGCTTTACTTTGAACAATTTTAGGACCTCGAGAATATAATAATATCAAAGATTCAGCAATAACCCTATCATTGCACCCAATAAAAATAAATTTTTACCTTATTAAATTAATCATTATCCCAACTATTAACCAATTCTTCCAGAACACTACTCAATGCCCGAAAATGAATAACATTTTGTAAAATATGTATAAAAGGTAACGAATCCTGTAGATTGATTAATCTCATATTCTATATATTACTTATTATAATTACTTAAGTAACCATGATATCATTATATCCATTCAAGAAAAGTAGCCTTTTTTAAACATATTGAGTGATTCAAGTAAATCACACTTACCACAGAATTTTAACATTAGAGTTCAACCTCTTGATATTGAGATTCCTTGGTCAAATAGGTAATTGATTAACAATATAATTCTTAATAAGAAGTGATCAATCTATAGTGTTGGAATAAATTTCATTGCAGCTTTTCTATATAAATTTAGTTAACAAAGGTTGCCTGCAAATTTAATCAAAGCCGTTTTACATACTCTTATTTGATCCCATCGGTCCATAATCATTTTACCCCGCAAAATGGGGAGAAATATTTGAATACTTGAAGAGGGTTTATAGCAGTGTTCAATATCTAATAAAGAATTAGATTTTAATGCGTTAATCAATTAGTATATGAAATGATAAAGAATTATTTTATAAAATGTGCCATTAATTTTTTACTTTGATGGGTTACTAAAATGGTCAGAGCAATATTTTGGTAAAAATGTCATTACTTAACTAACTAACTAAGTTTGATTAGGCAAACCGGTAAATGGATTTGACATATTCCCAATGGCAGGTTTAATCTACTGCTAGTTCCACTACATACTTCAAAAATTGTGGTTGATCGTGTGTCATAGAAAATTATTAATAAAGCAATTAGACGAAAATTTGCATTTCACATAATTTGCTTTACTTTGTACATTGGGTTGATAATTTATATATTAAATTAGCGCACACACGTTGGCCCCAATTTATATAATTTGCTTTACCCTGTCTTATATTTATATTTCAGATCCCAACCTATTAACCTTTCATAGAAAAATATATAAGTATCTCATCCGAAGATGGTTTAAACATCTTTTTATGTTATAATTCATTTTTTAATGTTTTTCCCATTTTAGTAACGCATCTATAAATTAAACTAATTTAGACAGATTTTATATAATATAATTTTTTTCATTTCAAATACCAACTTAATAACGCATCCAAAAAACCTAAATTCTCTTTTGATATTAGCCGCTAATTTTTTTTTATTTTTGAAATATTTTTTTTACATTTTGAAAGAAGTATTAGCCGCAGCCTAAGCCGACAGGATTAAAAAAGCCGAATCATAGAGAACGGCCTTTGAATAAAAAGACAACCTTTTTTAAAAAATTTATATAGAAAAACTGCATCATGATATTTTATTCCATTATACTCTATAATTGATCACTTCTTGTTTAGTAATTTATATTGTTAAGCAACTATATTTCGATCAAAATTTCAACTTTAAATGTTTTTAATGTTTAATTCTCTGTTTGTGTATTATGGAAAAACAAATATGGAAAAATAATTTTGAATCAATATTATTATATAACTTATTATTATATTATGTAATATATGAATGTAATTATCAGCAAATAAAAAGGATTCGTTACCTTTTTATATCATATTTTTCTGGCTATTAATAAATCAATTTATATTTAAGTTTTTACGCGAAATATTCTTTATTATTTGAATGCTGACGCAAAAGCTTGATAAACCAAAAAAATTTATTTCTCATTTTTTGAGATGATATATCAAGGTTACAAGATTCTTAAATTTTTTCTTTAGAATATTCTCGAGGTTATAAAAATTGGTCAAAAAGGCCATTTTTTTGATATGGATGAATTTAAAGAGCCGAAGGCAAATGTAAGAATATCGGAAAACATGTATAGAAAATAAAGGCCTCAAGGGAATGTATGCTTTTATGTTTTTATAAACTTTTCTGACATCAATATTAGTTGTTTGTGTAGAAAGACTAAATCAATAAATAACTAAATAAATTGAAACAAAATATAAAGACTTTAGGCAATAAAACACCTGTTAATTTCTTTTAGAAAAATTTTCCGTAAAATTTAGCGTCGAAAGATGTAGCTTAAGTTTAGTTTGTCAATATATGTTAAATGCCAAGAATATTACCATATATGGTCATGTGTAAATAGCCTTTGACGTTACATATAACACAGGTCCAATTTTTTAAGGGTTATGAGTTAACTCCAGAGATCAAACTGGCCATCTTAGGGAATATCAAATCCGTTTACTGTTTTTTTTAATCAAATTTATTTAGTCAGGTATAAACATTGAAAATTTTAGAAAAAAGGTCAAAAAAAAAACAAAAAAATTCAAAAACAAAAATAAATTAAAATTTTATTTTTGCATATTTACAATAGTTCATCGTATCGTATTTAATTTTAGACGCGAAATATTTTTTATCATCTAAATGCCGATGTAAAAGCTTGACATATTAATAAAAATTTCTCATTATTTGTAATTATAAATATAAGTTACAAGGTATTTTTATATGCAAAAAAGCTTTTAAAATTTTTTCTTTTAGGGTAAATTTAGATCAATTTGGTCAAAAAAGGCCATTTTTCGTTAGGACACGTGCAAAGTGAGTCGTTATTTTCGTAAAATTTTGAGAATTCTAAAATTTTTACAAATTTTATTTTTTTCAAAATTTTTAAAAATTTTTTTTTTCAAAATTTTTTAAAAAATTTTATTTTTTTCAAAATTTGTTAAAAAATTTTTATTTCAGAAAAAAGATTTTATCTGCATAAACTAAATTTGGCAACTTTTAAAAATTTGCGTTTTATTTCAAAATAAATTCTCAAAATTTTGAAATTTTCACAAAAACAAAAACTCACTATGCATATGCACTTATAGACGGATCTAAGCAGCCATAGACGAAAGAAACTTAGAAAAACGAAATTTAATGTAGGCCATCATGGGGATGCAATCTTTTATGTTTTCATAAAATTCACATCTCTGACATTGATATTCCTTGACCTGTGTCATATTTGATTTATATATAGCCTATTAATTCATAAATAACTGAAAAATTTTGTTTAAAAACAAAATTTAAAATTTTTGTTAAATTAGGCACTAGAATTACGACTATAAAATACCTCAAAAAATTTGGTGTCGAACGATGTATCATAATTTCAGTTTGGTCAATAAATGTTAAAGCAGTGCCAGGTTAGAAATACTACCATATATGGTCATAAAGTGTAAGTAGTTTTTCACGTTACAAATCAAATTTGATTTATATATAATAAACCTATTAAATCAATATTTAAATAAAAGAAATTGGTTTAAATACAAAATATGAATATTTAAACAAAAAACATTTGTAATTTTTTTAGGCACATAAAAAATGACAATAAGATTCTCCAATTTGCCGTTGACCGATGTATTTTAAGTTTGTTTGGTCAATATATGTAAAAGCAGTGCCAAGGGTTAAGAGATAATACCATATATGGTTATAAAGTATAAATAGTCTTTAACGTTACACATATGTTGTTTTATATATGAAAAGGCTACTAACTATAAATAACAAAAAAAAATAGTTTTCATAAACAAAAAAAAAAAATTAAGCACCAAAAACCACCTGTTATATTTTTTTTATTGAAAATATGACCATTATTTCCGTAAAATTTGGCGTCGAACGATTTAATACATGACCTTTCTTTAAAAAATTTTAAAATTGAAAAAAAAATAAAAATTTGACTAAAAAAAAATGTTTTGTGTTTTTGTAATCTTTAAAACACGTAAAATTTTAGCAAAAAATATTTTCAATCTTTAAAACACGAACAAAAAATTTCGTATTTTATAAAAACAAAAACACGAAACATTAAAAACCCCCCTTTTTTTTTTTTTCCCCCTTTTTTTTTTAAGGGGTTTTTTTTTTTTTTTTTTTTGTGAAGTTTTTATTTTTATGTTTTTTCCCGGTTAATAATATAATAATAATTAATCTTAAAATTATTATTTAGGTTTTGAATTCACTTTCAACCAAGAATAAAGGGTTGCCCTGAATATGGGTAACTTTATTCTGGCACCAATTGTTTGTTTGAAAGTTTTAGTCCCCGTATTGATTTGTTGTAATTAAATTAAGGTACAAAGTTTTTAGTATTAAGTAACTAACATCTTTTTCATAATTATTTGTGATTAAAACTGTTTGTGCCTTATTATATATATAAATTACAAAGTTAATACTAAAATTAATAAGCTAATTTTTTTTTATTTAAAATTTGTATTAATAATTTTTAACCGAATACATACCTAAGGTCCCCAGGTCCTTTAAATTATAGATATCTAATTAAATAGTTAATATTATGTTTTGAAAAATTGAAAATTTATGTTTCTATATAATTTTGCATAATGTATCGAGATATATATTAAACTGTATTAAAGTGAATATGTAATTGGGGGGGGGGGGGGGGTAAAAATTTTAATAATTATTTTAAAAAAATAAAATTAACATTTTAAGATACATCTCGATTAGGATAAATGTTTGAAAAGAGTGTATGACAATACTTTCGTTTTTATTTTCAAAATATATATTACACAGGTCAACAAACATCAATGTCAGAAACGTGAATTTTATGAAAACATAAAAGAATGCATCCCCATGATACCATGATGGCCTAATCTCATATTTTTCGTTTTTCTAAGTTTCTCCCCTCTTTAGCTCCTTAGATCCGTCTATAACGAAAAATGATTTTTTTTGACCATATTTACAGATCTAAATATACCCTAAAAAGAAATAATTTAAAAATCTTTTTTGCATATAAAAATCCCTTGTAACTTATATTTTTAATCACAAAAAATACAAAATAAATTTTATTAATAAATCAAGCTCTTACATCGGCATTTAGATAATACAAAATATTTCGCGTCCTAACTTAAATATGACACGATATATTATCGGTTTTTAATGAAAATATTATGTTAAGTTTGAATTTAACAGTTTAACTATTGTGAATGCAAAAATAAAATTTCAATTTATTTTTGTTTTTGAATCTTTTTTGATTTTTTGACCTTTTTTTCTACAATTTTAAATGTTTATAACTGACTAACCGGTATGATTTGATATTCCCTAAAATGGCAGGTTTGATCTCTGTAGACTTATAACTCTCAAAAAATTGTTGACCTGTGTTATATAGTAAATAAATAACATTTAATACCCAAACTGAAGATTGGCATTTAATATTTCTATTATTACCTTTTCCTTTTTAAAAAGTAGAATCGAGGATTGGCACATGCGCGATAAATTCGCCCATTGTTATTAATTTTAAATGTGCTAGAAACCGGCATTCATTGTTCTGTTGATAACTTGTCAGCATGTTACTGTTCTTTAGCATAGACTCGATAGTAGCCCTTTTTGCCTTTTGGCATACTTTACTTAATATAAGTATAGCTATTTTAACGCCATATTATTATTGTTATCTGTATTATCAGCCATCTTTTAGGTGCCTCACTTCTTCGCTTCTTTATTGGTGGCTGTAAAACACGTCATATAGAATAATTTATCTACGTGGCACTTGCATGATTGTATCATCTGTAGACGGCACCAAAACTATCAATGGAGGCGTCAGTCTCTAACACTTCCAGTACCTTGGGTCAAGCGGGTCAAGATAAGTAATGAATTTTCCATATAAAGTCGAAAGGCCTAAAAAAAATTGAGCTGTGTGATCATTATATAATAGGCAATCTAAAATGACCTCAACTGACTTTGGAATATGCCAAATCTGATTAAAAAATATTTTCAATAGTTTAAGATCCTTATCTGTATTTTATAAGTGTCTGATCAATGTTTAAACATGGTTTCCATGTACTCACTAGTAAATCATCATCCGAATATGCTGTTATTAAACTAATAATTACTTCTTTTTCCAAAAAATAATTTGAATATTGTCAATAGTTTTTTTTCTAAGTCTACGCATATGCAGTAGTATTTGGCTAATATCACGTGAGTCGCCTCTTGACCATGATGAGTTCTAATTTTTGGTTTTGCCAGATAAACAGTTTGCCTGGCGAGCTGAACTAATAATAACTCAAAAATATTTGCGCTTCAGGTCATTGGTTGATCAAGTTACAATATTGTTACTGGGTCGTTTAGAAATACTAGGTATATCTTTAAATCATTCGGGGACATATTTTGTAGACTAATCTTTATGTCGTTATGGACTATTATTCGGCAAGGACCATTTAACGTTTCGAGGATCATTAATTGTTTAGTCGTTTAGGACAATTAACGTTCGATCGTTCAGGACGGTTAATCGTTAGGTCATTGAGAACCAATGATTGTTCGGTCGAAGTGGACCATTATCGTTCGGTCGTTAAAAACTTAATCGTTTAGTCGTTGATTGGACCATTTTTGGTCTGTTGTTTAATTTCCTATGTTTTTTTTCTGACTATATCAGTTCCCAACCCGCGAATGGTAGGGTGAGAAATTTGTAACGCAAATGCTATGGTGGGGTCCTTACGGACCCTAATTTTAAACCTCTATAATTTCAAAAGTTGTATAGCTATGATCTTTATTCTTTTATTATTTTGAAGAAAAATACGTGCTTTTAAATTATAGACTAGTATAAGTTATCATTAATGAATATTGCAAATTTTATTTGACACGAAGTAGAATCTGAAAAATTGAATTTTTTATTTTTCCATATTACATTAAATAAATCATGTCAATAAACAATATGTAACAATTTTATCATAAAAACTAGATTTTTTGAAAATATAATAATTCATTATTATTATTATTATTATTATTATTATACAATACAAAATTACAATTATTCAAAAAAAATAACTAGAATATAAGTTTGCAATTATTTACGTTTAAATTTAAATAGAAGCAATAACATGGTTTTTAACATTAAAATCGAGAGGGTGGGGTCTATATGGACCCCAATTCACTCTAAATTCTAAACAAATTTTGTTATTAGACTTTGACCAAATATTAATTACTAGTTTTGTTTATTATATATTTAAGAAAAAATTCACAAATATTTAGCCCATAATATATAATATTTTTGAAGATATTCAAAATTCAAGATGTGCTGGGGTCCATATGGATCCCACAGTGCTATTCGCGGGTTAAATAAGATTTGATTTTTAATTAAGGGATCAATTACGTACGAGTTAATGCGCTTACGTTTTTAACGCGCGAATGCTAGGGTGTCAAATTTATAACGCGAATGCTCCCAATTTCAAACCTCTGTAACTTCAAAAGTTATAAGGCTTTGAACTTTATTTTTTAATATTATTTTAAAGAAAAACACGTGCTCTTAATTAATAAAAGTTATCATTAATGTATATTAATTTTAACACAAATTAGAAAGAAATCTGAAAAATAGAAATTTTTTATTTTTCATATTACATTAACCCGCCATTAGCACTGTGGGGTCCATATGGACCCCAGTACTTCTTGAATTTTAAAATATTAAATTTTGTGACTTTTTTAATATTTAATAATCAAAACTAGTAATTAAAATTTGGTATAAGTCTAATAACAAAATTTGTTTAGAATTTAGAAATTAAATTGGGATCTGTATGGACTCTACATGGTAAATTTCAATGTTGAAAACCATATTATTGCCTCAATATAAATTTAGACTTAAAAAATTTAACCTTATTTTCTAGTTATTTTTTTAAAATAGTTTTAGACATTAAGTATAGATGTTTGTATTGTATAATAATGATATGAATTATTTTTTTTTCTTTAAAATATTTAGTTTTTATAATAAATAATAGCCATAATTTTTATTTCAAAATATTTTTTTCCTTGAACATTTTAATACTTTTGTTAAGTGTAAGTCGAAAATCGGCACAAACTCTGATTTTACCTGATTCCTTTGCGATACATGTTTGGGGAAATAATACCCTTCGCACCAGCTTTTAATTACTTCAACTACAAAGCTAAATTATATTTAAAAACGGGTGCCAAGCCTATACTTTACCATGCAGACATTTTCCCAATGCGTCGTCGAATATAGTTGCGTACTTGTTTAGTAATTATAAGGTGAAAATGGTCAACATAGTCACAAAAGGCGTTGGTATGCTGTTTTTTTAGTAGAGCTTTAATTAAGTTCCAACCTACAATTAGGACTTTTAAACTTGAATTTTTAACTAAAATTATTTTTGTTTTATGTTCATTATTAAAAATTATGTCAATGTTTAACCAAACTTAGTTAGTAAGCTATAAACACTAAAATTTAAAAAAAAGACTTAAAAACAAAAATAAATTGAAATTTATTTTTGCATATTCATAACAGCAAACTGTAAAATTTAAACTCAAAATAATATTTTAATTAAAAACCGATAATATATCGGGTTATATTTAAGTGGACGCAAAACATTTTTTATTATCTAAATTCTGATGTAAGAACTTGATTTATTGATAAGATTCATTTTTATTTGTGATGATAAATTTAAGTTACATAGGATTTTTAAATGAAAAAAAGATTTTTAAATTTTTTCTTTTTAGTTCATATTTAGAGATCTGTCAATTCGGTCAAAAAAGCCATTTTTCGTTAAGGGCGGATCTAAGGGGCCGAAGGCGGAAGAAACTAAGAATAAACGAAAAATATTTATGAGATAAGGCTATCATAGGGATGCATTCTTTCATAAACTTATTTTTTGTGTTGATATTTTTTTGACCTGTGATGGAAAAAAAACCTAAAAAAATTGCAATTTTTTAATTTAAATTTTCTTGAAGCAATATCATGGTTTTAACATTGAAAATAACCATGTAATAGAATTTTCAAATTCTAAAATTTGTTGTTAAACTTGGACCAAATTTTAAATGATAGGTTGTTTATTCTATAATTAAGATAAAAGTGGCAAAAATTTAACCCATATATATTTTTTTGTTTTTCTTTCCAACATTTATAATGTTTATAGCTTGCCTACAAAGTTTGATTTCAAAAAACGGTAAACGGCTTTAGACCTAGCCAAGGCATGTTTGGCCTCTGAAATTAGATCATGCCTCATAAATATGTTGAGTGTTCTTTTCGTTTATAAGGTTCAGCTCAGTTTAAGGTAGTGCATGCCATTAGTTAACAGAATTTCCTAATAGTTGAATCTATTTCTAATACCAAACTTAGATTCGAGAACCTATTAATTATTTACACTAATAATTAATAAATGACCAAAATTTTAATAATAAGTCTTAATTAATATTGGCAAAAACACGATTTATGCAAAATAAATTGTTACAAGACACTTAACATTAAGTCCAAAATTAAGCGTTTCACCCTAAATAGCTTTACTAGTGAAGTATTCGTTGATAAATCCTTTTTTCATTCCAACGGTTCACAAAGATTACGTTTAGATCGCTGCATGTTGCCATGTGCAGTTTTGCCCTTTATATGGCTTAAATAATTTCCGCCAATCACCCTCCTTTTCTTAAAGCCACTCGCCGTTACATTTGTGATTAAGCTTAAAAGACCGCTAGTATTTGCTTAACTGTTACTCGGTGGACGCTAAATTTCAATTTTCCGTACATTAGAAAGTTAAACTCACCGCTAGATCTGTATGGACAGTAGCCGGTAAATGCTAATTCGCCTGTCATATCGTTTCTTCCAAATTGGGTTTTGTGTAAGAAACGAAATTCCTGGTTACTTTCGTCATGGAAAAAACAAAAACACGCTTTGATACATTGCAGAACTATAACTAGGCTCTGGGGGTTGACTTAGGTTAATTTTTTATCTTTCTTAAATTGTGCGAATAAATGACGGCCTAACAAACAAGGAGTATCTTACTGAGCCACCCACACGTTCGTCATATAAAAACGACCCACTCGTATATACTTTTTAAAATTTAATGTACCCTAGTAACAGACCCGTAAATGAAAACATTTCCCCTTCCCGAATGTTGCAGATTCAGATGAAAAAACCTTTTGCCGTACCTAATAGGTGAGCCGGTATAAATCCCTGCACTAACTGGTATATGCTCAATAATCATGATTATTCCAATGAACCATCGTTCAAATTGTTCAGGCAACGGCTGTGCGCATCTCTCGCCATATGTCACTTCGCTCGCGTATTCCCTTTTGACCAATTCTATAACAGTAGGGATTAAGGTTCAAAAATTTTCTTATTGTTACTTATTTTGCTTTTAAAATTTGAGTAGGTATTAAGAAAATTATATTATGATATATAATATGCAATAAATCTTTAACATAAATTTTTTTAAAAAATATAAAATTATTATTTTGGGGGGGGTTAATATTAAAATTTTTTTTTTTTATTAATTTTTTTTGGGGGTTTCCCCCCCCCCCCCCCCCCCCTCCCCCACCCAAAGAAGAAAGATTTTTCATTATCCGCAAAACTCAGTGTCAATTCTTCTAATTCCGATAAATATACTATTGTCGTGAAGCCATACCATCAGCAGCTATAACCTTCCCTTTAAATTGCTGGATTTCTTAAACCATAAATAAATTGGATCAGAAAAAAATTGGAGCCTTTTCATGAATAGTGTTAAGCCAAAGTTGTCAACGCTTTGGCAAAATCCACGGTCTCGCCATGATGTTAAGGTCGGTGTCTTAACTTAGCCAGGGCAAGGGCTGAGGTTCGCCACTCTTGTTTAATTAGATCCTGAATTTCCTTGTATTTTGAATTGGCTATTTTATAAATAAATTTTGTTTTACAGCTTTTGTCGACCGTAAACAAATATTCTTGATTTGAGTCGCTATTATTGATCAAAGTCGTGAAAAGAGGGGGTCGAAATATAAAATGGGCCAAGCGGGCCGGGCCTATTAAAAAAATGATTTACGAGTCGTGCCGGGCTAAATCGCGTTTTCCTTAAGAATTATAGAGGTTGCAAAATCAGTCAATTATGCCAAGTTTGGCATTTTTTCGATTATCATGGATCTGTAAGGTCCTGTTTTATTAATAATTCAAAATACGATAAAAAAAATTAGAGGTAAAGGCATAATTTAGCTGAAATTTTATATAAACTTTTCTAACACTTAATTATTTTGTTAAAACTGTGTAATTATATAAAAATATTTTTTTAATAATAAGCTACACTCCCCATTTGTATTTGGTCATGGGTTATAAAAATTATTCTATATTATTTAAAAGGTATAAAAGTAAAATGTCATATTTAATTTTGAAGTTCTTTTTACAGAAAAATATTAGGTTTGCAATTCCCTACAAAAAATATTAAAACAAAATAATTGTATTTTTTTTGAATACTTGCTGTGAGAGAAAATAAAAATATATTTTTTTAAAAAGTTTAAGTATTAGTAAACAAATTCTAATTTAAGTAGCTAGCTATTAAACCTCATTTGTGGACAAATCTTTAAAGCTTGCAGAACTATAATTAATTAAAAAATAATAATTATCTTGATCAGATTTTTTAAAATTTGTCCAATGTAATTATAATCAATTTTTACAAAATTTAATTTTCACAAAAATTTAAAAATCAATAAATATAGAAGTTTATTATGTAAAAATATATTTAATCCATTGTTTTATACATATAAAAAGTATTATTTGAAGAATGTTGAATAGTCAAATAAGGCAGGTGGAAAGTGTTGACCTAACCACATTTCTAAAATTATCATGTTACTCTCAATTACCTTGCATAGGGAATGTAGGATAAGGAATACCAACACAAGGCCAAAAATTGCATAATACAAAATATTAAAACTAATATTTTCTTTTTCCACTAAAAATAATTCATATAAAATACAAATACCATAAATGCAGATAATAATGTTAAAGCTATACAAACCTAAATAAATAAAAAAAATTAAATACCAAATATAAGATAGTAGCTAATAGACGTGTTTCTTTAAACATGTTTTGCATTTGTTTAATAGGACCCATTAAAAATATAGTGCTAAAATAAATATGTATTGATAAACCTGAACAATGAAAGAAGATTACCTATGGTGTAAAAGGCAGCAAATAATAATAGTCCCTTAGGACCCCAAAAGAAAAATGTTCCCTAAATGTTAAAAAAAAACTCTATTATACTAAAAGGCTAAACAAAACACCTAACACAAAACATATAACAAATCCTTGTATTCTAGTTGACCAACTTAAATTTGAAGTTTGTGATAGCTGTAATTAAATAAAACAAAATAATATCACAATATAATAAAAAGCAATAGTTGTTTACTTCGCCCAATATATTAGTTTCATCTTCTTGTTCAAAGCCCAAACTTCGACGAGTATTATCCACAATATTTTTAAACATGTTATTCACATCTACATTAACCAATTAAACTTTTTCACAGCTGTTTAAAATTTAAATTTCAGGTACACCTCCTCATGGCTCACCTGGCGAAGAACTTTTACTTTTGGTTAACAATGTTTGGCATTTTTGCAGGATTTATCTCTGCGTTTATATTTGCCATTAGGTTTCACAATTATGGAACGGCAGTTCTTGCCCTATATTCTGGTTATAATTATAGGTTCATAAAGTTTTAGGTTTATTTTCAATTGCTGGCATGAAAGTTATATATATAAAAGAAAAAGATGAAGTGGTAGAAAAAATACAGACTGTGTTTGTAATTTCAAGACTTGGATTGGCAGGAGCCATAATCACTCTGCCGGCAACACTGTTTTTTATTGTGTTAGGATACAAGTTTCATAACAGTAAATGTCTTAACTTAATAATTTGAAAATTATAACAAATATATGGTTTTTATAGATCCAATTGATATGAAAAATGAAAATTTTTATTTCATGGCCATTTGGAGCTTTTTAACATTTAAATGGGCTCTATTGGCTTACATGTGGTCAAGAAAACTTATCAAACAACATATCTCAGAAAATACAATCTTCACTAACCCTATAAATTATGATGCTATATAAATATAAAACCTTCATGATTAAATAACAGCAGTATTTATTTTATACATATAAGATTATAAATTATATTATTATATGTTTATTAATATTCAATATTTATAATTTAACTATAAACAAATTACAAAATTTCAATGCAATTTTTAAAAATGCTTGATTTAATAAGGTATTAAATTTATCAATACAAATAGCAGTTAAATTTAATACAAATTGCAAATTGAAAATATGGAAGTTGCAAAAACACTAACATTAATATATACAAAAATTAGATGGTTTTACACTTACACAAAATTTTTCTTTTCTAATCCATATTAATTTTATTAATGCTGGTTTTTATATAAAATCTTATTAATTATTATATAAATATCTAAAAAATTGTATCAAATAAAAAGCATATTTTAGGTTTATATTTTAGATAATATCCTTACGAATACTTAGTTGAGCAAATATAAGGCATAAGCAATTCAATGTGAATAAAACAAATTAAGGCAACAAGATAACGGCATTGCTCAGGGCAAATCTACTTAACTTAAATAAAGGATTGGACTAAAGATAATTATGTAGATTATAAAGTTTATATACTTAACCTGAGATTTTATATATAGGCTTTGAATATAACAGTTGGGATTGTATTCACCACAGCCAAACCTGTATCAGGGTACTTTTTTTTCACCCATGAAAAGGCAAGTCAAAAAAACGAGAAATGTATTTAAAATTATTGTCAAAAAGAATTATTACTTAATAAAAAGCTGAGTAAGAATACATACGTTGTAATTTGGTGGTTAAAGTATTCCTTATTGAATTTTTGTATGGAAGCAATTGAACTTTACATGTCCCAAAAATTCCCGCTCTGTAAATAATAAATGTCCATACCCTTAATAAATATTGTACAATGGTATGTATAAAAATCAACTCAGCGAAGGAGAATATTTGTTTTGTGAGTGAGGTCGAACTTTTTGCTTTATATTTCGTTCCTTAGGCTTTCGTTGTAAACTGTCGGACGGACTGCCACGAGATGAGCTCGAAGATTCTAGATATTTTTTCCTGTATGCATCATAGTCCAGATTTTTGGATTGACCATAGTTGTTACTCGGCCTTATATATATATATCGGAAATTAAAATAAATCTATAATAATTATCCCTTAAAAATGTAATTATTTCGAGTATTTTAGAATTTAACTCTTACCTTTTTAACACTCGAAAAAAGATAAAGCAATTATGAAATCTTTATTATAGATTATAAAAAAAATTACCCCTACAAATACATATGAACTAGATAATGAAATAGTTCTAGACTGCTAAAAGAGGAAATTACTTAAAATGTTCAATAAAAATTCGATTCTTTGCCAACGGCTTTGTGACTGAAAGTTGCACGACAAAATTGTTCTTTTAAAAATATGAACACCTTTGTTTGCAATTGCAATCATAACACAGGTCAACAAATATTAATGGCACAACCGTGAATTTTATGAAAACATAAAAGAATTTATCCCCATGATGGCCTTATCTCATATATATATTTCGTTTTTCTTAGTTTCTTCCGGCCTTGGCTCCTTACATCCGTCCATATCGAAAAATGGCCATTTTTGACCAAATTGACAGATCGAGAATACCCTAAAAAGAAAAAATTTAAGAATCTTTTTTTATATAAAAATTCCTTGTAACTTATCTTATCAAATAATAAGAAATAAGAATTATATCAAGCTCTTACATCAGCATTTAGATAATACAAAATATTTCGCGTCCAAACTTAAATACGACACAATATTTTATCGGTTTTTAATAAAAGTTTTATTTAAATTTTGAATTCAACAGTTTAGCTGTTGTAAACATGCAAAAAAAATTTCAATTTGCTTTTGTTTTTGAATCTTTTTTGTTTTTTTTGGCATTTTGTTTCTAAAATTGTTAATGTTTATAGCTGACTAACTAAGTTTGATTAGGAAAAACGGTAAACGGATTTGAAAATCCCTAAGATGGCAGATTTGATCTCCGTAGTTAGCTCAAAACTCTCAAAAATTTGTTGACCTGTGTAATTAATTAATAACAACGGCCAATGTATAAGTAATAACCTGGTCGTCCTAATGTTTTCTTTGTCATCTTGGAGACGATTAAATAATGGTGGGGCCGAAGGAACAATTGGTTCTGTATTGGTCGTCATAGCTTGATGCAAATTTTCTGAACTTGCTATTACGTTATATGGGGGAACGTTTTTGGAACGAATTGAATGAGGGTTACTGTAAATATTTTATTAATATAGCGTTTGATAATAATTTTGACCTTAAAATGTATTATACTAAAAAATTTGAAAATACTCCTATCAAATACTATAATGTGTACTAATTTGCAAATTAATATCATTAATTAGGAAAAATTTAACTAATTACCCAATTAACTTTTACACCAAGAAGTGGCCGCTATATAATTTAAATCAAGAACATATTTTATTAAAGAACGATAAGCTATATTAATTACCAAAGCAGATAAATTAATTTTAATTAAATGCAAATTTACTTAATATGATTCAAAAATCAGTTTAAACATATATCTACGTTGTCAATTAAGAATATAGTTTGTCAAGGCTGTATAAAGCAAAATAGCCGTTACTTTCTAGGATCAGTTGCCAGGTTTGGGGCAGAGATGGAAGGATTTAATGCATTTGGCGAAGATCCGTGGGCAGATGGAGAATTTTGATTTTCTTGTAAATTATTATGGGAATGGACTTGGGTTTGATAAAGGCGAATTTTCGATTCAAGTTTCCTACAATAAGTTTTAATGTCATTTTCCCGTTTTCGGCAACAGGACAAGACCTGTTCAAGCGTTTTGACGCTTTGCCTACGACTTTCGACTTCAGCTTTAAGGATGCGGAAATCACGTTTAAAATCTTCAATTGTCTGAGTCAGCTGAAAATACAAATTTTAAAATACATTATTTAGATTGATAATATTAACAAATTTTTACTTAACAGGAGAACACACATTGAAGAAACCTGGTAGAAATTAACTTAGAATCATATTAGTCATTAAAATAGAGCGAAATAATTTTTTACAAAGTTTTCGAGAGATTTGATTATCCGGCGCAAATTTAGTTAAAGGTCTTAGAAGGAATTTTTTAAAACAGTAAAATTCGTATAATTCTGTTTTGATTTTTTGGTAAATGGTTAAATATAAATTATAAGGCAAAGTTAAAAACCTTGAACTTTGGGTATGGATAATAGGCTATTATATATTAAAAATTTGAAATATTTAAACCCGTTGACCGTTTTCCAAAAATTTTATAATTTTTCAACCTCTCAGAACTTCCATACTATAAAAACAAATGTATCCTGCTTTTGCCTCTTCTAATATAGCATTTAAACATATTATTTAAAGTTGGATTTGCAATTAATAATTTTTAGCCTAGGACACTTTTAAAAATCTAACATATAACATCTATAAGTTGCACAAAAATAATGATTTAGTGATCTCAAATAACCATATTTTATTAATTTATTTTCTTATTTTAGAGAAAAATTACAGATTCAAGGATTGAAGGACAAATTGTAAAAAAACCGTCTCCCAAAATGACACTAGAAGGATTGATATATGAAAAAGAAGTAATATACTATCAACTCAAACAAGAACGATAGTTGTCATAAATACTCCAAATTATTAAGGCAAATTTTGATTGCGTTATAAAAGAATATTATATTCATTTCATTTTTGCTTAAGTTGGAAAAATATTTCACAAATAAATTAAATGTGTTTTGGAGAAACGAAAAGGTGGATAAATACCTGAACAGTATCTGCCTTTTTTAGTTCAAGCGCTTCTTTTAATGCATTTTGGGTTAGGCGACTTTCAGTGCAAACTTTTTCCAATCTAGCTATATTTGATTTTAGAATTTCAATTTCAGACAAACGCGCCGCAATCTCTCGCTCCAAACTTTCAACGGCCCGGTCCTTAATACCTAACATATAAATAATGATATTTCACATACAAATAGTTTATAAATAATAATCGATAACTATTATAAAATGTAAGCATAAAGATAGATGCAGCTCAACTAAAAAATAAAAAAAGTTGGTGTATGGTAGAGTTCAAAACAGGGGGATATTGCGGCCCGCAGCAAAACATATTTTTTTAGTTAAGTCCAACATATAATTTGGTGTTTCATTTTGCCCGGCCCAAATTTACAAATATGGTCCAAAAATTTTGTGTTACAAGCAAGGATTTTTGGTTTTTAATATTTTAATAAGATACAGAGTCTAGAAGTAATACGCTTTGTAGTGTGATAATAAATTTATATCTAAGTTTTTGTTTGCAAAATTCATACAAAAAATCGGCCCGGACCGCAATTCTTTTTTCCTAATTCAGGCTCGGCCCGTTTACGGGTGGGCCAGTCGCCCCGGGCTGAGCAGGTATTCGGAGTCGACTTTGATCGCTAGGGCAATTCTACTGAAAGATAATCATAATTTTTTTTAGCTGATTGCCTAAATGAGTCAAACAATCTTTTAAATATAGAGCCATATAAACGTAAATTAAAAAAAAACAATGACCTTTCATTTGTGTTCCTAAAGGATCGGCTGTATTGCTCTCAGATTCCGATTCAAGAGTTGCTAATCGCCGTGATAGATGATTTATTTGACCTTCTTTAGATGTGCATTCAAGCCTATAAATGAATTTACAAAGGTAAAATTATTTTATACGGACTTTAAATTAAGGCGCGCAAACTTCATTCGTTTTTACAAAAAAAATTTAAATTTGAGTTTTTACAAAAAATTATTAACCATTGTTTTTACAATATTTTCTAACACTCAGGGCAGTTGCTTTAAGTATACTTAGGAATCTTGATAAATTTATATCTAAATAGATGATAATCATTTCAACACCCTTAAAAAAAATTTTTTTTACATTGGACCAATATTATTTTTTTAGAAAATTACAAATTTTAAAATTTAGTATTAATGGAGTCTAAACGCGTCCTTAAAAAATTTTTTTTAACCAATTTTTTCAAGGAAAAAACAATTCCTTTTGGAAAATTGAGAACATGTGATATAATGATGTTAAAATTAATACTTTAAGTTTTGCAACTCAACTTCCAAATTCCTTTTTTGAGATCTAATGGCATCTATCTGCTTTTCAAGCCCTTTGCATTGCTCTATAAAACCCGTTTTCTCTTGTTCCTATTACGCATAATATAATAAAATATTTAAATTGAAATTTGTTTGCCTTTTTTTAAATCATGCTTTTGTTTGTTTTTCCGATCAACTTGAAAGCATCAAAAATATAGTATCTTTAAAAAATAAAAATAAATAATATGGTTAATCAAAATTTATAATATAAAAAATTATTCATATCTAACTTTAAATTTAATATTGACAATATTAGTAAAAATTTATATATGCTGTAAGGCTTATGAAACTGCAGCGAAAAAATCTAAATGATAGCTTGATATCTTACATTTTTTCATTAAGCATTACTAAGACCAGGCCCTACAAACTGACAATCTCTGAAAAAATGGCTAAATTTGAAAATTGACTGATTTCGCTACCTCAAGAATAAAAACCCCTTTTTCTTTATAAACTAATAATTAATTTAATTTTTAATCTGAAATACTGAGACATCAAATTAGTATATCAAGCTCTAACATCCATATTTAGGTTATATTAAATATTTTGCATGCACCCTCCCTATAATATGATTTTTACCGATTTAAAATATTTTATTTATATTTAACAGACTATTTATATACAAACATAATTTTTTTCAATATTTTTAGTTTTTGATTATTTGTTTTTTTATTTCATAAATATTTAATAGCAGGCTTACGATGTTTAATTTTAAAAAACGGTAAAGTGATAGGAAAACCCCTATGATACTAGGTTTGATCGCATATATTTGTTTATATACATAAGTTTGTAAACTGTGTAAAATGGAAATTTATATTAGTGTAAAACGCATTGTAAATACCTACTTTTTCATTTTGTTCACAAGAAAATTAAAATAAAGCAAATTTTAAAAACAATTCTACTTTAGCACTAAGAATTTCCTCAACCGACTTTATTTGTATGTGAGTCACTTCAGTTTTATCTCTAAGATCGTTGTTTTCACGTCTAAGCGTTTCTAATTCTTGGTTAATTTTCTATAAGTTAAAGTGTATAAACATGATAAATGAAAATACAATATATTCAGCGTCAAAAAATTTTAGGCAATTTCTATTCATATAAGTTTACATTTTCAAAATTCATTACCTTATGTTCACACGTGAGAGTATTGATATCAGCCCTTAATATTCGATTTTCCTCGAGAAAAACTAGCCTATCCCTTTCATATAATTGGGCCTGATCGGTCATTTCTCTGGTTATTCGATCATTTTCGAAACATTTAGTTTGAAGGGTTGTTGACAGGTTGTCAATACGTGATTCAAGTTTTGTCATTGTACCGTGCAAAGAAACAAGCATTCTTTCCTGAACGTAAGGTGAGAATAAAATGCTTTTTATATAAAAGTGAATATAAATTAGGT
This sequence comes from Acutogordius australiensis, assembly GCA_030555515.1. NCBI lineage: Eukaryota > Metazoa > Nematomorpha > Gordioida > Gordea > Gordiidae > Acutogordius > Acutogordius australiensis. Next base: position 4,508 of record JAUIRJ010000206.1, on the reverse strand, counting down.
TGATTATGTAGTGAAGAACGCAGCAACCCTAGCAACAAGTGTGACTGAAACTGGATTTACGTACCAATAAGATATTAAATAATCAAATACTTTCTCAGTAACAGTATGTTCCAATTCTATCTTAACATGGGTTAATTCATCTATTTGTGCTCTCAGAGCGAGACTTTCTCGTTGTAAATTCGTCAATTTTTCGTGTAACTCTTTAATAACAGCATGAGCTTGTTTAAGCTCCCGCGCAGGGACAGTTTGATGTTTAAGTTCTTGGGATTCATTGGTTATTTTGAGCATAACGTCCCTTAAAAATATAATAAAAATAATAGCCGAAGTCTGGAGAAATTTTGGAAACGTAAGATATATATAAGATAAGATCAACATGAGGATTATATTCCCCCAGTGTCATATCTTTTTTCACTCATTGATTTTGCCGACCTGTGTTAAAGTAAGGGTAACTCACTTTAATTCTCTGCTGTTCTCGCGTTCCGATTGCAAATGATGTTGAACTTCTTGCATTTCGTGAACTAGTGCTCTTTAACAAAAAAAAATATAGGACGTTATATTAATTACATGTTAACAACTAAAAAACAAACATTATATTGTTTTAGAGTATTTGAGTAATTGTATAAAAAATTTACAAAAATTATAATTTAATGTAAAAAAAATTTGATATGAAACATTAAAATTTGTGGGTTAGAATTCATAAATTAATCTAAATTAAAGGTAAAGAGTTTAAAAAGAAAATGTCAAAACTTATGTCTTTGGTTCACTTTATTACGGTCACCATTTAGCATTTCAGCCATTTTTATTAGGTTGGCCAGGTGATCTTCAAGTTCGTTGCGGTGTTTAGTGTAAGATTCTTCCTTGGTCTTATAGTTTTATTAGAATTTTAAAAGTTGGTTAAATTGTTATTTTAATTAAAAAGTGTAATTATTCAAAAATAATTACATTTTCTTGATGTTAGAACTCAAAGTTTCAAAATTAAAACGTAAGATATTTAAAAATTTATCAAGAACCCTCTATAAGCACATTTTCAAGTTAAAAAACTTATTAACCTTTATCTCCAACTTTAATCTTTTATTTTCATTTGCCATGTAATCCAATTGCTTTTCAAGTTCTGTATTAGGGTATTGACTTTTATAAACCTTTTCCAAATTTTCCTTTTCCTTTTGAATCTAAATTCAAATAATGCTTTTGTATAGTATATACAAGTAATTATAAAATATATGTAAGTCATTCATCTATTAATACAAACTTTAACTCGTTATAGGCAAAGCAAAAATTATATAAGATAACAATTTTTGATAAAATTTCACTTAAGGGCGCACATTTATGATAATTTTACAAAAAAATATAAATAATATTTTATAATTGATTACATGCAAAACAATCACAACATTGCAACAAAATATTCTATTATACTTTTTCAAGTTCATATCTAAGCCTTTCTTTTTCCCTTTCACATTCATTCAGGGCCGTTTGCAAATCATCTTTTTCTTGCATCAACTTTTCCACAACCGAAAATTCGTCCGTTATATTTAGATCGGGCTAAAAAAGTATGTTATAAATTAGTAATGTTGAATATTGCTTATATTTTAAATGTATTTTCTATTAACAATTATCATTTGTTAGATATTTAATATTGCAATGTCATTATAGTCTAATTAATTTTTTCTCAATTTTATAAATTAATTATATATTATTAAATTTCCATATTAGGAAGGTAACTTTCATGATCTCACTATATAAATTTGTGTTAAATGCGCATTATAGATATGAAAAAAATGAAATAAGTAAAAATTTCTAAGTAATTTTGGGAGAACATAGAGGTCGGTGTAATAAAGTTTATTATTCTAGCAAAATATTACTTAATAAAGAAGGGTATATTGTAAAATATATGTCCCAGGTATTATTAATAATTTAAAGATACATAGGCTACGATAACTTTATTAGTGTTAAATTACAGGAAAAGAAAAAATCAAATTTCTCAAGTTTAAAATGCAAAGTGATACAAGTAATCTAAGATACCTTATGGCTACTATGTTTAGGCTTCGCGGGTAGTGCGTTCCCGTCCATATTATTATGATTCTCAATTCCTTTTTCCCATTCACTATAACGCGGCGGTGGGAAGGATTGGGAGACTTCTTTGTGTTTAACACGAGTAGATAAATCATCCTTTTTTGTGCCCGGTTGATGAGACACTGCGTTGATGTTAAAATTGGAATTTGTGGTTGGTGTGGCAGATGCCGCAGCGGTTAAATGCGTATCGATATATTTTACGAGATACTAAAATGAGGAATTTAAGAGAGAATATATGGAAAAAGCATAAATTAAATTACATAGCGATATAACCCATACTCAAGTTAAACAGTATGCAAGACCTTTATTAATGTAAATTTAGCTAAAATAAAGGGCATCTATGCCTTTAGGGGTGGCCGATATAAAAATGAAGGGCAGGGGCGCGAATTTGACCTATATTAAGTGTTTTCGCGAGCATTGTAAAGCTCGCATGCTGTGTATTCCAGAAGGAGGTAATTAATCTAAAGGACCCCAAGGGTTATGAAGGTCGCCGTATCCCACTTCTCCTTACCCGATAGATATTCAAAAAAAATTAATAGATTTTATTATTCTAATAAAAATACCCTTTTAAAATGAAATTACCAAATATTCATCTTTGTAAAAGTTACGATCTTTTTCAAGATCGGCAATTAGATTATCCTTTCTGGCTTTAAGTGCGAGCCGAGTATTGTTCGAGTAGCCTGCGCTGCGTAGAAAGGTTTTGTGATGCAATTTTTCAAGCTCTTGTAATAGTTCTTTTTCTAAGGGAAAGTTTAGAATAATAAAACTAAAAAAATTATATATACTTGAAATACTTTGTATATATCTTTTGTTTTCTTTATTTAAAAGTACGAAAAAATTATAATTTGAAAAACTTTGCTCATTAGCAAAAAAATCAGTTCGATTTTAGGCTATAGAGAAAAGGCCCTGTGATCAATATGATATGAGATGGTTGTTCTTATTCAAATGCCCGCCCCTGTTTACAAATAATTTTGTAGTGGTGCTGAGAGTATATGGGAGTTAGATGGTGTAAAAAGTCATAACAGATGTTATTTTTTCAACATAACCGCAGAGGACATTGTTAATCTTATATAAATAAAATAGGTGAATTCAAACAAAGAAAAATAGTTAAACATCAACAAACTAATAAATCTATTTTACAGGGTAACACATTTATTATCCAAAAATAAAATTTTTACTGATGTTTAAACCGGCTATAAAACCTGACAGACATTTAATTTAAATGTTAACATAAATTTTGTTAATGACGAGAGCCAAATACAAAAAAACGGAAAAAAGGTTAAAGTTTTTGGCAAAAATTAAAGGAAGACGAACTCCACTAAGTGACACTGATTTTGTGCTCTTTTTAATAGTCTCCCATTACACACACCAAATACTACTGCCTCATTTTAAATACCCGGTTTAATTTTAAGCCCACAGCCCATATTATTGGTACGGGGGAACATTTTCAATGCAATGTTTTGAGTACCTGTAAGTATTTCTGTACGAACCCCTGCCCCTCCATATGTTACGGTTTTTATATAAAAACAAATTCATTAGTGCCCTAATCCCGTGATATATTTAAGGTGCCAGAAAGATATTCGAGCCTCTTAATTTCGTATAAATAATACTAGAAGAACCTTGCAATAAGAGGAACAAGTATATCGAATATTGCAGTCTATGTTTTAAGCATAGTATTTAATGATCACAAACACGGAAGAATAGATACAAAAGATAGAGACACAGTTCAGGAAATTTAAAATAGCCATTCAACATACAGTGAATTTAGTACAAATTGCAATGAAAAAGTATCTTAGATTAAATTGGGTGGTTAAGATATATCAAGCTCGATGAGAACCTTTATACAATATTCCTTAAACATTTTAGTTGTGGGTAGTATATATGACAAAATTGATCCCTTCAAAAATTATTAACACCATTGACATTAAAGTGAAAAGCCTAAATGCCAGATGAATAATAAAAATTTTAGGGGGTACTTTTCAATACGAACGCATCGGTAATGTAAAAAAATAATTCTGGTAAACTACACAATAAGTATAATGTAATTTAACGAGATAGAGCCATTAACTCCCAAAGTATTATCATACCATGTTTAAGTAATTGATTGACGCGAAAAGTTAGGTTGGTTTTGCTTTCCAAATTACGGCGGTAAAGTTTTGTGACTTTTTCAAGTTCTTTATTCTTTTCCTTTAAATTTTCTTCGGGAGCTAATAAATTATTAGAAAACAAATTATATTCAAAGGCGGTATAGGATCGATAAAAGACAATTCATAAAAATTATATGGCTTTTGTTAAATAAATAAGCTCTTGTTGCTTTTATTCAGTTTCAAAATTAACAGAATAGTATTGAATATAGAAAAACTAATTCTGTAAACCAACAAAATTTTTTAACAAGCTTAACTAAAAAACAGTTGCCAGATATGAATAATATCTAT
>JAUIRJ010000205.1:0-34728 GCA_030555515.1 Acutogordius australiensis | reverse complement strand
TATTTTTAAATTATTATTTTGAGTTAGTATATTATAGAAAATAGAAGAAGAAATTATTCAATTGTGATCACATTTAGAAATAATGGAAAGAATTAAATTGGTTTAGATTAGTGGGAAGGGGGAGGGAAGGGGCGGCATTACCAAATAAATTAGCTCAATTAACGGCTAAATAATTATTGGCTGTACTCATAAGAATTATGACAATATTGAAATTTTTTTTTATGTCTAAAAAATGATATTTAGAAAATAATCATTTACTTATTCACGTCAGTTTTCTTCTCTTTATATGATAGTTTTTTTTTCAAGACTATTTTTAATAAATTAAAAATACTTAGTACACTTTGTGCAATTTAAATACATAAACTATTATATTAAAAATATGATATCAATTACACTGGACAACAAAATTTGGACGACCCTAAGCATCATTTATGGCAACTATGGAATTTTTTGGTCAAAGTTTTTGGCGCTGATTAAGAATATGAAATCAGAATTTTAGCCAGGGCCTCAGATTATTAGTTATTCGGTAACAAAGTAGAGAGATTTTTCAATTTTTTTGGGGTAGTTTAGGCTTCTATATCCTAAAACCTATGGGTAGTAACAAAAGTTTAAAAATATATTTAGATAACGTAAACATTCATTATTAATGTAAGGGGTTTAAATTTTTTTTAAATATTTAATTTTTTTTTTATTTTTTTATTTTTGTAAAATTAGTGGTTTTTGTCATAAACTCCGTCTGCTTGATCCTAAATAACTTGAAAGTAAATTGCTAAAAAATTCTATGTAATAACCTTTTTTCAGATATGTTTTTTTATAAGGAATCTGAATATGCCAATAGATTTTTGAATTAATAGTAAAAAAAATTTTTTGAATTTTTTCTGAACTTTTGACGCGGTTTAAAAAAAAATTGAAGGCCTTAGAAAAAAAACTAACCCCCGGGATCGTTATCGCAAGAAAAATTCTATACAAAACCCTTAAAAATTGTTTTTGTTGTTTTTTTTTTGTTGTCCAGTGTTATTAACAGTTAAAAATAAGTTAGAATAATATTTTAAATACAAATTTAAACAATTTTATAGACAAGTGTAACAAACGAATATAAAGAAAGTTTTATTGTGATTTAAAAACAATAATGAAGTGGAAATTACATATTTATATAGCACATATTGATTGGTTAAGTTATTGATATATCCTCCTTGGTAACAGTGATCTTGACATATGTTACATATCTCAATTTAGCGGGAGCTGGTTCTGGCTTCTAGAGTGGTGTAGTTAAAATATCTTTCAGTAACCTGTCATCTCAATAACATAAATTCATATCTTTCATCAGCTATCCTAATAGCGAATTGCAGTATAATACAAATAATTAAAAATACATCAAAATAATTTGTGAATCAATACATATCACTCTACCAGTGGCATAAGGCCTTCTTGTCATCAACATTTATTTTGGCACAATATAATTTAATTTAAGTAGTGCCCAAGATTTCTTTTGAAAACATTCTTATACTTCCTCTTTTTTCCAAGAGTATGCGAATACTTTTTTTACCAAGGAGGCCAAGGTTAAAAAGTACCGTCCCTCATCCTAAACTTTTTGCCCCCTCAATCTAATTTCTACTTTTTTTTAAATATTGTAAATCTTATTATATTCATAAATAACCATGAAAATTTATTATCATAAGTTTTCTTTGTAAGCTTTTTCTTGGCCTCAAATTCATACGAGTGAACCGTTCCACCTATACACTAACAGGTTTTTATAAAGGCCTATTCCCCCCCCCCCCTTTTTAACGAGTTTTGATTCCTTTTAAAAAAAGAAAAGTCCATAAAAGCCATAAGTAGGCTCACTTAACGGTCTGTTTTCCCCCTTTTTCTAAGGTTTGTTACTTTAATAAAAAACAAAAATCCATAAAAGAAAAATTTATTTTAATTGGGGCTCACTTAACATATTTTCTCCCCCTTTTTACAAGTTTTTGGTTATTCCTTTTTTCATAAATAAGAAAAATCCCTAAAAAAAAAAATTGTTTTTCAGGTCTCTAATGGTATACTCCCCAAAGTTTTTAGGGCTGGACTACAATCAACATTATTTTGCCCCTTGGCTTGATCAAGGCCTTAAAACTCAATAGGTCTATCCTACCCCCCCCCCCCCCTCCTCCTTACTCTTTTTTTGCAGGGCCAAAATATTTTTGAGTGACCTTAAAAATATATTATAAACAAAATAATTCATGTTGTTAGCCTAACGTATTAAATATACCTTATTTTCCTTATTAAAATCTGAAAAATTTCTTCAAATAACATTTTACCTTGGCACACCTGAATGGTTAGAATCTCCCAACTCGGTCCGCGCACACACAAGACTGCGCCAATATCACAACGAAAATTAGGAAAGTTTTAATTGTGATTTAAAAACAATAATAAAGTGGAAAAAAAAATTTTATATTTAGCACATACTGAATGGTTTGATTGATAAATTCTTTAGGCCTTGGTATAAAAACAGTGACCTTGATATAGGTCATCCACTTAAAAATTTTACTTTTGCATGGAAATTTTTTATCGTCATGAGTTCCAAACGAGATTAAAATAAGCTGGATTAAATAGGACACTATTTTAATACATGTAATATATTCAAAATTAAAATTGTCGGTAACCGTCTTTGATATATGTTTTTTATTTAAGTTAAAATTTTAAAATTATTCTGTGCGCACATTTTTTCTAAAAAAAATTGACCAATTTAGTCTTCAGCCCAATAATTCTGTTTCAGAAATAAAATACAGTTGTAAAATTTTTAAAATTTTTTACGAAAAAATCACTATGCAAAAAACTATTGTTCCTGTGGGAAAAGGGCAGATTAACTGGTGTGTGTGGGTGTGTGTTTATTTTCCCGGGCACTACCAAAGTTAGGATTTGAGTTCATGCTTGATTTCAAGCCTAAAAGACTGCCTTAAAGGGAGAAAGCCTACTCTTAAAGAGCCAAAAATGACAAATATACAATTTTTTGCATAAAAAAGGGATTTAAAAGCCATCACTTTTTTTCAGGTTTATATCTAAAAGTGTTTTGTAGGCTCTACATAAAAATGCTAAACTCATTTTTTTGTTATCAAAAAATATAAAGGGCTTTAACTTCAACCAAAATTTTTATTTAACCTAAGATATTCTGCTTATGTTTTAGACAGGGCTGGGAAAACAATGAGCCAAAAAACTTTGGCTCATTTTTTCCCCTAAAACATAAAAAAAAAGAAAGGGGGCCACAAATAAAAGGGAAAAAATAAGAATTTAAAAAAAGCCCTTACTAAGAAAAGGGGCAAAAAAAAAATCCCCCACAAAAAGTGGCTCTTAAAAAAGAGCCCCAAAAAGCCCATTTTACGTTTTCTCTACAGTAATTTCAAAAAATTTTGATTTTTCCTTTATAATAATGATGGGTGGGTTATTTTTTCTTAAAGCTCCTAGGAGTTTTTTTTTGAAGAAAAGGAGCTTTTTTTAAATATGCCCCTTTTCTCTAAGCAAGAAAAGGGGCTTTTCCTTTGCCATGCCCACGAGTTTGTGGGCACTTGGCAAAAAATACTCAAAAACTTGTTAAAAAAAAGCCCATTTAGTTTTTTTCCCAGCCCTGGTTTTAGATCTAGTTAATTTTTCTAATCCTCCATCAAAGTGTTGAAAAATAAAATAAAGTTTATTATGAGGCTTTCCTCCTTTTTTAGTTGTTGTTGTTGTTATTTACTGCCACATTAAATTGGTTGTGAGATTGAGCTTGAGGGAAGATAGGGATGGATTGATCTATACCCAACGAAGTTATGGGAGAGAGCAAAGATGTTATATATTTCCATACGAAATATTGTCTCCCATAAACGCGGTAACATTAAAGTTCCCATTTTTATTAGTAAAGGTTTTCCTCGGCTTTTTTTTTAATTCTATTAGCTTTTTAATCTTCCTGAAAAAAAAATGTCCATTTTTATCTCTTTGGGCCGACACTTTTAGCACTGACCTAGGTAGGAACTCAATAAACTTGGTTGTTAAAAAAAAGAACGTAATTTTCACCATATCTTCAAATTATGTGTAATGAAAACTATTTCTATTATACTTTATAGGGATTTGCGAAACCCCGAGTACATGCGCAAATTTATCTCATTAATGGTAAAATTGGTTGAAGAGTACAGAATTGACGGGCTTGTCGTTGACTGGCAATATCCAAGGATGGAACACAAAAACATATATAGCAACGTGCTCGTGGTAAGTATTTTTTGTTCCAATAACGAAATATGTTGTGGTTGTTGTTTATTGACCCATTGTCACTGAATTGTTCTAAATGCATTTATTTAAATCTTGGGAGCCGTATTTTAAAATACAGGCCAAATCGGGTTTTTAATAACAATTCCGGCTAGGCCGAACAGCAGATTCAGGCATGGAGCAAAACTATTATTAAGTAATCAAACAAGCTAGAAAAATAAAAATAGGTTTATTATTAAATCATCACTTGCTACAATTTGGTGACATCAACACCAGAGAATTTTACAAGTAAAATATTATTATATTATCGCACGAACCAAAATAAAATGATAGTTTGTATTTACCACACATTGAAATTCAGCAGGTCTAATATTAAAAAAAATTGACAAAATTCTTATGAATATGTAGTCAAACAAGCAATAAAAATGGGAAAAAATTAGTTTATTGTTGATTTCTCACGACAATTAGGTGAAACATAAGAGAATAAAATTGAGTTTACTAGAAAACAACAAATATATAATCGCACGAACAAAAAAATTTGAGAAATATTAATTTAATACTGCATAAATAGCATTTGCGACAGGGTGGCACTATCAAGATAATTAATGGAAGAAAATTTACGAAAAAGCTACCAATATATTACCTCATAAAAAATGGAATATAATTATGTTAGTGAAATGGCATTTGCGACAATTGGTGACAACATCAGCACAATCAAAATTAAAAATTATTATAATGTTATAAATACTAGATGTACACATCATCTAATAATAAAATTCCCACCAAATACAAAATTCAACGACTAAATCTATGCAGATAAATTCAATTATTTAATTAAATTATATAAACTCTCCTAAATTTCAAAAAATAAGAATTATAACGTAAAATATTTAAATGTTTGCATTATTTATTTATAACTAAAAAATGTTGGACAAAAAAAATCCACATTTCCAATATTTCGAATCAGTCATTCTCCAGGGATTAAACTCGCGAGTTTAAAATTGAAAAACTTCAGGCTTTTTGGGAGTGCTATTTAGAGATATGGACCCTTGTTGAAAACTCCTTTCTTCAGATTTTTAAAGTTTTGACCCTAGATACAAAACACACTTCGTATTGGGGCAACACCAACAACAACATAACCCCCAACCTAGGCAGAGCAATACCGGTTAAAAGTGATTCGCTCGCACGCCTATTTGGGTCTAATCCTCTTATGCATATTATAGACATATTGCCTAATTACACCACTCAGCAGCTTTAAAATGGTTGCAACTGTTTGATATTTTTTAAAGATAAAAGTTGTTTATGCACATATTTAAATTTTTTGCTTGTTAGTTAGGAAAGTTTTCCACTGATTATCTAGCCGAAATATGGCTATATTGATGAATTATAAGCTATTTAATATAAATTTAGGAACTACGTTTTGCCTTTCCTACAAAAATTTTGATATCGACCGCACCAGCTAAACTTGAGTAATTCGATGGATTTGATCCAGACATTATGGAAAGGTAATATTCATAGGCGTACCGAGAGGGGTAAGTGGTTAGCAATTCTCTTAAAAATGCTACTTAAATTAGGCCTAGCAATGTGCTCCACCCCAATGGCTCCCTAATACGTTTCTTTATTCCTCGTCCTCCTTTAGAAATAATCCATAGTACGCCTGTGAGTATATTCTTATTCAGCATACTTATCTTTTTTCCAAATGTATTTAAAAACGGTATAGATTACTGTATATTGCATCGCATCGATATTTTCATTTTTAAATTAGCAGTAAAATAAATATAGAAAAATATGCAAAACAATTTGAAAAATAAACCAATTTTAATAAATTAGACATCAAAGTACCAGAGAGCACGCCCCAATGCGGCTAGCTTTATTACGGGCAGGATCAAGATTCGAAATATACGGCCTGGGCTTTTTTTTACTTATTTTAACAAGACCAAAAAGGATATATATTATCAAACAATGAATGGTATTATTGTACACTCTTTGTTTTATTGACAATTTTAAAACAAAAATTTTTTAGCCTTAATTTAAAATAATTTGGCCGTATTTTCTAATTTAGACCTTGTTGGGCCTAATAAAAACATACGAACAGGGTTAAAATTAATAAAAATTTTGGGCGAGCAAGGCCGGAATAAGCCCGCTTCGGCTCGGTTAAAATTCTAATTTGAATAAGTGTTATAGTACATTTATATATCATTCTAGTTTATTGAATAAATAGCCTTTTTTATAGCCTGTCATTGTCATAACATTCAAAATCAGTAAAAGCCCTAAAAGTATATTCACCTTTGTATATTACCATACTGTTTTACACTCAAAAACTCTTTTATTATGTCGCACTAAACTTAACTACGGTTTCTAGATGACCGTACATTAACGGAAACCTTGACCTAAAGATATATAACATTTCTCCATCTTAACAAATCAAACTTGACTTATTAATAAAGGAAAAACAACCTTAAAGAGCCCCTTGCCGATAAATTTTTACACGCAACGAGCTATCATTTAGGTGGTCCTGTGGATTTGAAGACTTAATTAATAAACAAACACCCTGATTCTTAACAAAACGTAATTTCAATAAAATTTTGAGTCAATTACACCGGACAACAAAATTTGGATTACGCATCATTAATGGCATTCGTTTTTGGTCAAGTTTTCGGTGCTGAGAAGACGAACCAGAATTTTAGCCAATGCCTCACATTATTAATTATTTAAAGTCAAAATGAGAGTTTCCTATTTTTGCGTGTTGTGCTTTTATGTTATAAAATGAGTTAAAACGAAAAAAATATATTAAAATTATATAATTTTTTTTATAATATTTAGTATTTTTTTATGTTTTTGTAAAATTAGCGTTATTGTCATAAAATCCATTTTTTATCCTAAATAACTTAAAAGTTAGCTCTTAATTTAAAGGAAGAACCTTTTTAAGTTTTGTTTTCTCGGAATCTAAATATGCTTAATAGAATTTTTTGTAAAAAGGGTTAAGAAATTCTTTGTTTTATTCTGGACTTTAGACGCAATATAAAATGGAGGTATCGGCGAGAAAACTAATTTGAGGTTGTTATAGCGAAATTTTCTAGAAAACCCTGTAAAATTATTAATGTTGTTTTTTTCTGTTGTCCAGTGTTATATACCAAAAACGTTTGATACCTAAAATTTCACACTAAGACATCAGGCAATTCTACATTCGTTTTTGTTGGACGAATACGAAGCAAATAATATGGTTATTTTACGAATAATTTGAATAATATTTAATTCTTTAACCTGGTTACGAACAACTCAATCTTGCAAATAAAGCGGATTTGAAATAATTCCCTATCGAAAACCCTTGTTTTATTTTATCCATAGCTAACGATCTAGTTTCACCATCATAAAAATTTTTTGTTTCAACAGAAACGTTGGCAATTTTAGAGCCTCCCAAACAACCTGACTCAAATGATACCTAAAAAAATTTAAAATGAAGGCTTAATTTTTCCTGGCTAACCCAAATATGAATCATGATCACCAACACACAACCATTTTATAATTCCTATTCTCCTTGCACAAACTGCAGAAACAGTTTAAGATAGGCATCTCTTTCTTATTTCCAATAAACGGCGTAATAAAATTTACTTATAATATTATAATAAATGTCAATGTTTCCAGCATATCAGGTCCAATGCAGAGAGTGAGAGTATTACAAAACCATTCTCAAGCCTGATGCTGGGCCGTCACTTGCATTGATTTAATCAAATCAATTTTAAAACGCCTTTTAAACAAGAATTAAACAAATACGAATTTATTAGTTTTTATTACAACACTACTCATGTATTTTAAACAGACTGCTCTCTAACTACACAAAATCACAAAGGGTTATTTGCCTTTTTTTATAAGTAAACAAAAAGTTTATGAACATTTCAAACTAAATTTCACTTGATATACAACACTCTAATTCTATTCTTAATTCTTGTTTATAAACTATGACAAAAGAAAAAAATTTCCGATGAACAACTTTTTTTGTTTTTACATTATTCAATTGAAAGACCCTGATTCATTAAATTATCCATTAATACAATTCAAAATTTATTTATAATTACGACTTTAAGGAATTTTTGTCGGCCTGCGGCGCGTGGCGATTGACTACTAAACTTCAGTTTCATCATTATTTATTTATGTATAAGTGTTTACTTATTTTTATACTAATAAATCAACTTTTTAATTTTTATTTATAACATTTACGAATTATATATAATTCAAAATACTATTTATATATAAAGATGTTTTTTCGTAGGTTATTTGAAAATTTATATTTTTAAAATTTATATTTTTTAGTTGTGGGTAATATCTAAATTAAAATACTTTTTTTATTTAACTATATTATATTAATTTTATAAAAATACAACATTAGAAGTCAATAAAATAAATGTTGTGTTAGGGAGAGGGGGGTGGGTCAACGCAACAATTCGCAAGCAAAAAAATGCCTCCAGGACCTTTAAAAAGAGGAAGTTAGGAGAATATAATATTTAAAAAATAAATAAATATAATATTTTTGTCAAATTTTAATTTGTCAATTTACATTTTTAAGGGTACCAAAAGAAAAGAAAGAGAGAATGCCGTTAATGACATAAAGTGTATATAAATCCATCCTTCGTTTATATTGATACCGTTATTATATAAATTGATTCAAAGATTATGTCAAAATAGGATGGGATAGTTTTTAATTTTAGTATCAAATATTGATCGAATAATTCACATTCACATGCAATATTTTCATAGGCGCAGCTAGAGAGTTTTTTTTGCTTACATTGAAATATGTTATGAAAATGGATAAAAGTGCAATCGTCCGACATAGACTCAAATATTAATAATGATAAATAATTTACTACTTATTATCATAAACTTTTAAATGTTTATAATTTTAATAATAATTAAAATGTTTCATAAAAAGGTCATGTATTATTATAGGTATTCTTACCAACAATGTAGCAACATAATTTTTTTAAAATATAAGTTTAAATAGTTATCTTTTTATTTAATTTTTAAATTAAAAGTAGGATTGGCATTAGGGCACAAGCAAAGTGAGTTTTTATTTTCGTAAAATTTTCAAAATTTTTCAAAATTTTATTTGTAAAAAACGGAATTTTTTAAAAAGTTGATAAATTTAGTTTAAGCACATAAAATGATTTTTCTAAAAAATAATATTTTCAGAATTTTCAAATAAAAAAATAAAAACTCACTTTGCACGTGGCCTTACCAATGTTTTATGAAATATGTTTTTAAAAAAAACAAAAAAGGGTTAAAAATTAAGATCAAGATTATTAATTGCGTGTATAATTGCAATCTGAAACTATTTTACCTTTTAAGCTATAAAGTCTAATTTTTTGAGCACAGTTTTCTCCCATATAGCATTAATAATAAAGCCAGTTTAAATTTGCATTTTTTCTAGAAATACAAATATTTTTTAATTTAAGTATTTTAAACCGTTTAGAGAAAATAATACAAAAATTAAACAAGTTATCCATTATATTATAAATTTCACTTTTTCTTAATAATATTTATTAAAAATTATTCCAATATTTATTAATAATTTAATAGTCTTTATGACGCGAAATTGTCATTTATAATATTTCATAACCCCAGCTAATTTTTCCTATGAGCTAACTCCGACCAATACCATAACAAGGGTTTTAAAATCCGTCTACTGTTTTTTTTATAAAACTTTGAAGCCAGCTATAAACATTAAAAAATTTTAAATGTTAAAAAAAGTAAAAGTCTTAAACAAAAAATATCGTAAAAAAATATGTTTATAAATTTGTTAAACTGTTAAAATTGTAACATTAAATATTTTATTTTAAAAACAATAATATATCGTGTCCTATTTAAGTTCCCTGTATAAACTAATTGTTGATGTAAAGCTTAATTATCATCTTAAAATTCAACTTCTAATTATTTAAAAAAAATTAAATTACAGTTGGTATTAATATGCAAAAAAAATTTTTTAGTCGCGGAATTAATCAATTAGTTCAAATTGGCCTTTTTTGTATGAATACATGAGAAAATAGCCAAAGCATGAATAACCTTGGAAAACGGAAAATTTATATAAGATGAGGCTATTAATTTTTCCCCAGTATCATATTTTTCTTTTTTCACACGTCATTTTTTGTCGGCCTGTGCTTATATATTCTCATTGGCGTAGGAGAGGGGGGGGGGGGTTGGGAATGAACCCCATGGGGATGAACCCCCCCCCCCCCCCCCCCCCCCCAAGCATGCCATATCCCCACCCAAATTAAAAATTTTTTGTGCATAACCCCCCCCCCCCCCCCCCCCAACTAAAATACCAATTAAATATAAAATTAAATTACATTTAAAATATTTTTAAATATTTAATTTTAAAATCTCCCTTCCCCTCAAATTAAAATACTAGTTAATTATTTTTATAATATAAATTCATTACATAATTGTATCATTAATATAAAAATTTATTGTATATAACATATCAATATAATATCAATAAAAGTCCTTAATAACACTGGTCGACAAAAATTTTAGACCAACAACCTGAAAAATGTTTCTAGTGCAGTTTTTTTTTGCTGAACATCATGGTTTTTTCCGTTTTTTCCTACCTGATCTGGTTTTTATTTTATTCGGTGTTAAAGTTGCCAAAATGTGCATTTTTGGCACATTTTGACCTTAATTTACACCATTAAAAAATAATAAATTATATTCACTTTTTATATTAAAAAAAAGCTTAAATTTTTATCTATTTAAATATATAATTATTTTTTTTTAATGTATTTTACTTTTTAAAAAAACGAAATTTAAAAACCTACCTTATTTTATTTTATTTAATTTCAAGACCCATTGACGCCTTCGATGCTGCTTATGCATCGCTTCTTTCTCTCTCTCTCTCACTCTTTATTTCTTTATTTATTTGTTTAAAATTTTCTACCCAAACATATTTTTCTTCATTCATATTCTTTAAAAAATTTCTACCCAAACGTATTTTTCTTCATTCATATTCTAAAAAATGGAGGTAAATTTTAAATTAAGAATATTTTTTATGGCAAAATTGTTTATATAGGTTAAAATTTAAGAATATTATCTCCTTTTTTTATTAGATATTATACTTAATTTGATATAAATGTTACTGTTAGTTTTATATAAAATATAATTCATTGTAAATATGATCACAAATGTCCAATAAATTAAAAAAGCCTTAGTCACATATCGAATTCCATTACCTGATACTAAACTCCAAGTTTCGAAATTTATTTAAATAATTCGATATTTATATAGGGCATAAAAACGTCAGGCCAGGCTAAAAACATTTTTGTTTCGGGCTGGTTCAAATGTAAAAACTTTTAATACTGGTTTCGACCCCTTGAGGGCAATTATACAAAATTGCTTAAACTGATGAAAGAGACGTGAGCAAATACACTTGTTTTGCACAGTTAAGGGGGCGGGGGCTAAACAATTACAATTAACTCTTTTTTACACATCTAAACTAATACAATTTTCATAACTTTTGGATTTTAAACTGAACCAACTGATGTATTATAATTTTATCGAAATAAAAACAATTAAACTAAAAACTATTAAACGAATTTAAATGACTCAATTAGAACTAATTAAAACAAAAAAAATACTAAAAAAATTTTTTTCCGTCACTTTGTAGGCTTAATTATACCACAAAAAGTTAACTAAAAAATGAAATTTAACTTAAAAAAAGAACCAAACTAACTTTATAAAATAGAAAGAAATTGAATCAAACAGAAAACTTAACACATACACTATAACAAAAAATAAAGAGTGAGAGAGAGAGAGAGCAAGAAGCGATGCATAAGCAGCATCGAAGGCGTCAATGGGTCTAGAAATTAAATAAAATAAAATAAGGTAGGTGTTTAAATATCGTTTTTTAAAAAAAGTAAAATACATAAAAAAAAATAATTATATATTTGAATCAGGGATTGGAACCGTCCGAAAAATTTTACTGGTTCCAGTTCCGGTTCCAAAATTTTTCGTGGAACCGGTTGCGGTTCCATTTCATTTTTTTTTCATACGGTTCCGGTTTTGGTTCCGGTTCCAAATATTTTTTAATTACAAAATGTAGTGTGCACGTGTGTATATATACAAAATATACCGATAGGATACAAAATTACATATCTTTTATTTACAATAACAATTTTATATATATAATCATATATAATAAATTTATTTTGTTAAATCATTATTTAATTTAATTAACAAAATAGCTTGTAAAAGTTCTTCTGATATCTTCCCCTAATCCGATAATATAAATTTTAGGGTCGAAAACGACCTTTCTACACTAACCAATAACAAAATAAAAATATACCTGTGTTGCGGGAACACTAAGTAGTATTTTTGAAATTTGATAAAGCTGGGGATATTGGGCTGATGCCTTTTCCCAAAAAGCGATTATACTAGTAAATTCTGAACTAAAAGGAAGAATTTCAAATTCTGATATTTGAGAATCAATTGATTTATAAGTATCGAAATTAACGAGATTCACTTGACTTGAGTGATTGAGATAATTATTAAATTCTTCATCTTCGTTTGTACAATCAACGAGGTCTTCATCAATTATTTCTAAGCTCTTATCCTCCAACATCAACATTTTATTCCAAAGTTCTTTTAGATGAGATCGAGCCTCAGCTTTTTCCTGAACCGATAAAAGACCTTTGTACCTAGGATCTAAAAATATCGCTGCCATTAAAACAGGAGATTTAAGGTATGCACACTCGCGTTTTTCCATATCAAAATAAATAAAGTAAATAAATATAATTTAAAAGAGATACCAATGTGTAGTGGTTCCAGCGACGGCTTATACGTTTGGGCTTAATGGGTTCAATTCTTGGGTGGAGAATTTTTTTAAATAATTAATATGTATCTGTTAGATGAATTTAAGTTATAATAATATAGGAACCGGAATCAGGAATCGGAACCGGAACCAGGAACCGGCGAACTTAGGAACCGGTACCAGAACCGGAACAGGAACCGAAAATTCAGGAACCGGTTCCAGGTTCCAGTGTGCGGTTCCAAAGATTTTGGCTGGTTCCGGTTCTTACGGTTCCGGTTCCGGTTCCAATCCCTGATTTGAATAGATAAAAATTTAAGCTTTTTTTTAATATAAAAAGTTTATATAAATTTTTAATGGTGTAAATTAAGGTCAAAATGTGCCAAAAATGCACATTTTGGCAACTTTAACATCGAATAAAATAAAAACCAGATTAGGTAGGAAAAAACAAAAAAAACCATGATATTCAGCAGAAAAAACTGCACTAGAAACATTTTTCAGGTTGTTGGTCTAAGATATGAAGTCATAATTTGTCAACCAGTGTAATTACTCAAATTTTTAAAAAGCAAAATTAAGTAACAATCATAAGAATCAGTAGATTTCAAACTAAAACACTATAGCACAACCGAAGGTCGTGCCCGCACTATGCCGCCAAACCCCCCCCCCCCCCTAAGCTTTACAACTTGCTACGCCCTTGTATATTCTGAAAAGGTGTAGAAGGTGTTAAGCGAAAGAGCCAAAAAAAGAGGGAAGTTTAATGTGATTATAAATATCTAGTTTTTTAAATTTGTTTTCACAATAATCTTCATTTTATTCACTTTTATAAACATATAATTGAATTGGGTTTTTCTAAACGCAGATTTTTATTTTGTTGCGTTACCAAAAAGTTTGTTAATGTAAAAAAATAATAACATCAAAGTTTCTTGTTTGTGATAAGGTTATATTTTGTAGCGAAGTGATAACATTAAATCTTTAAAGTATTATATAAATGCTGTCAAAATATTTTTTTTAATTTCATATCAAAATTTTTCTGTTTTACATAGAAAATTGGATTACATAGGCATATTAACTTACAATTATTATGGTTATAAATCTTCTATTACCGGACACAATGCACCACTCTTCGGGGAACCAAGAGATTTTAACACAACGGTTACCATAATCTTTTAAATATTTATTACTAAATATTTTTATTTTCAGCCATCTAAAGAAAAAATTATATATAGGGACAAATGATTTATACTATAACAGTTATATAAATTTCATCCATTCTGTTATTAATTTTGAAAAGTAAAGATAATTTTAAGCAAAAAGTTGGGAATTAAATGCTTTATTGCTGCTATCACCGCCGACTTCCAAGCAAATTTTAAACACTGCATTTTATAAAAAAACAATAACACCCCAGTTTTTATAAAACTAAAACTAAAATTTATAATATTTTAAGGTGTAGACACAAACACAGAATTGGTATCCTCGCATTTGTTGACCTTTAATAGCCCTTATTAGTTTTATGAACAATAAAAATAACAGAAATAACAAATCTTAAACTATAAAAAATTTGAATGGCTATACTTTTACTTTTTTTCTCAAGCTTTTTGCCCCCTTAAATTAGTTATAGTTAAGATTCAATAATAAATATTACCCTGTCTAAGAGTTGTTCATTTAAATTGTGGCCTTTACAGCTCCAAAGATTTTAAAAGATGGCTACTTGTTTAAAAAGAAGTATTTATCATGCAGGGTGGGCAATTCATTTAAAAATAGCTCAGATGGAAAAAATTTACGAAAAAGAAGTTACATGCAGTTTTAGTCTAAAAATTAAGAATAATTTATAATTTTTTTGAAAAAAAAAACGCCAAAATATTTATAAAAATGTATTTTTTAAAAATACAAATTTAAAATTATTAAACAGCTCTGTTTAGACTTTCCTAAGATTGTAACTAAGTGCAAAAGAATCTCCAACATTGTTCACCTATAGTTTTTGCCTCACTTTTTATATTGTAACTAAATATATGGTAAAATTAATCTATTTTATATTAAAATCTATGGTTGGCTTAAAGATATACCTAGGCAAAACTCAAAAAATGTTATTAGCAAAATTTATAATCCCATTTTATTGTTTGGTATTTTGAGGGGAATCAATATCGTATTTTGTATCTCCGACCAAATATCAATTTAGTCAAACTCGCAAAAAACTGTAAAAAAAAATAATTTCTTTACTTTTAATATGAATTTGAACGCGTGACCCATTATGTAGAGCATTTATGAATTTTTGACCCGTAGGCAAAGTCAATCGAATTGTGGATTGAAAGGGGAATAGATCCGTCTGCCATTTTGGTCGGCTTGCCTTTCTTCGGTCGATATTACAAACTTTTGAGCGCTGAAAAAGGAGTTGGGGCCCCGGCGGAACCAAGCCTTGAAGTTACACCTTACAATAAAGTAAGTGTGATAGAACATTTTTTATGGTTTATAATTAAAAAAATTCTTTTTTTTTATTAAACTTTTTATAAATATTTATATTTAAACACTTTAAAAATGCTTTTGTTTTAATTACTATTTAAAAAAAATAAATAAATTGATATAGGACAAAAGACGCTACCTAAAGGTAATAGCTATAAACTTGGATTTACAAAATATAAAAAAAATAATCTTTGTCAATGAACACGTGCCAATTTACAAATTAGCCGCCTAAAAAAAGTTTTTTTTATAATTTTAGTTTAAATTAATTAAAATAATGTGAAATTTAAAAAGAAGTGTAGATTAGGATTTATTTTCGGCAACCTTATATAAAAATAGGATTTAGTACCAATTTCAATTTTATTTTATGAAAATTGAATTAACTTTTAACTTAACTAGAAAAAAATTACTTACCTGATAAATTTAAATTTACAAATTTATTTATAATAAACTTTAATTTAATCAAATCATAACTCTATTTAGCCCGAGATTAGCAATGTGAATACGGCCCTAGCACTTTTTAAATTTTGAATATCTTTAAAAATATAATATATTATTGGCCAAAATTTTGTGACTTTTTTCTTTAATATATAATAGACAAAAACTAGTAATTAAAATTTGTTTAGAATTTAGAAATTTAATTGAGATCCATATGGACCCCACCCTCTCAACTTCAACGTTGAAAACCAGGTTAGTGCCTCTATTTTAATTTAAATAATTGTAGCCTTATTTTCTAGTTATTATTTTAAATAATTTTAGTTATTAAGTATATAAAATGTTTGTAAGTATAATAATTATATAAATTATATTTTTTCTCCTCAAAATATCTTGTTTTTATGGTAAATAATAGTTAAAAATAATTTTTATATCAAAATATATTTTTTTCATGAAACTTTCTAAATATGTTCTACTAGTCGTAAAAACACGATTTGGTCAATAAGATACATTTGATTTATTCTTTCAATTTTTTAGATTTTTTTCAACTATGTGTCAAATAAAATTTGCGATATTCATTAAGGATAACTTCTATTAGTTTATAATTAAAAAGCATATTTCTCTTCAAAATAATAAAAAAATAAAGATGATCATAGCTTTAAAACTTTTGAAGTTATAGAAGTTTAAAATTATACCATAGCATTCGCGTCACAAATTCCTCTACCATTCGCGGGTTAGGCCAAATTTATAAAAAACTTCTTATAAAAATTTAAAACACAATATAAAAATCTGAATAAATATTTGAGAAATTTATTTTCAAATTTAACAATAAAAAACTCTTTGAACGTATAGCCATATATTATATTACGGGATAACTTAGATAGATTTACAGGATTGGACGATCGAGTTCGATAACGTTGCCAAGGTTCCTTACGCCTACAAAAATGAAAATTGGGTTTCTTTCGACGATATCACGTCCATAAAGCGAAAGGTGTCTAATTTATACAATATGTTGTTTCCAATATATCTAACTATTACCGGTGCGCCCAAAGGGATAATTGATATGCTGTTAAAATAGCTTAATAGAGGCCGGAATAGCATGTCAGCATACCTGCGAATCATGGATAATACATTTGAGCGTCACTAAATATAATTCCATTTCATTCTTAAAAATTATGTGGAAACATTGGAGAAGTCATTTATTTAATTGTTAAGCTGTCGACAAAAATTTCTTAAAACAGGGGATTACGTTCTGACTCGACAATTTTAAGATATTTATAACTCAAGAAATCAAATGTAACATTAGAAATTTATTTAATTCGTTTTTAGTCAATCTTTAGCCAGGTGTAAACATTGAAAGGTTAAAAAAAGGAAAAAACAAATGGATGTTTATACATATAATATAGGCAAATTTTTCATTTTAAAAATACTATACTTTTACTTTAAACCAATTAATAATAACTTATATTATTGACAAAAATATGAAAACATTTTAAAGTTGCTTTCATTTCAGAAAAGGGCGAAAAATATTTTTTAAATTAATGTTTTGTCAAAAAATATTAATTTGTATAAAATAGTTTAGTTTGTTTAGTTATATGTTATATTTAACTATTATAAAAATTAAACATATACATATCTTAACTTTAATAGGGTTAAAGTAAAGTGAAGCAACTTTGTACTTCATTTAACCTTTTATTTTATACTTAATTACCTGATCTTAAAATGTTCTAATATATGAGGTTTGAAATAACAGATTTGTTGGCATAAATACAAGGATCGGTAAAAAGTAGATTATATCTTTCTAGACTCAATGGGCATGTAAACGAGGCTACGCTGGTGTTTTTGCTTGGGAGGTGACCCAAGATATTTCCAGCGAATTAGTTCAGGCGATGGCTAGCATTAATGATTTAACGGGTGAAGGTGGACCAATAGGTGAGGAAGAAAAATTTTGTAAGGCGTTGTTAATAACCCATATTAAATTTATAACTTTATAATTATATAGTCAAGGATTCTAAAAATTAACATATATTTTATTATTTTTTTTATTTCCTTCTTTCGTTATATGATCAATTCCATCTCAATCCAACACGTCCGGGAGGGGTACCCCTTTAGATTTGGCTGAAATTTTGCATGGAGGTATTATCAAAGGGTATCTCAATATCTGGAAATTTTTTTGACTGGAAGTAAGTTTTGACTTAGTAGGGGCAAAAGAAAAAAAATCGCAAGGTAAATTTTCACATTTGATGCAACTTTGGGAGGTTATAAGTCAAAAAGTGTTATAGCTAGAAACTTAATTTTTTTTATTTTAGGACATTAAGGGCTATGTTGCATGTGTTTATTATTTAAAAATTTTTAAAAATTTTGCAATTTTTTAAAGAACAAAAAAACGTATTTTGAAATCTCTTAAAAAATTGCTGACTTAGTATTCATAATATGTGAATGACTTTTTAAAAAATTTAAAAAAAATATTTTTTTTTGATTTTCAGACAAAATTGCTGCCTGCACTATATTAAAATGCCAAATTTGATTATATTAAGAAGTTAGACATAGGGGCAATTATGTTAGGCTATAAAATATTAATTAATTTTAGTAAGAAAAAGGAAACTTCACAAAAAATTGGTAATTTTCAGTATTTTACTCCTATCTTCAAAACCGACTTTCTGGGTTACTACCAAACCAATTTAAAAATTAAAAAATGTTTTATACATAAAACATGGGCAGGTCTATTCGGTGTAAAATGAACTTGTGTAAAAGGTCATTTTACACGAGTTCTTTTACACCGAATAGTAAAAACGCTTTGCAGCAAATGTATTTATATTTAAATTATGATTTTCTTATGTAAGATTTTATGAGGATTCCAAACATGTTATTCAATTTTGTCTTATTCTTTTAGTTTTTAAATGCGATTTCAAAATTTGAATAACTATATAAATTAGCGTATATGAATTTTTACAAATTTATCGATTATACTGGACAACAAAATTTGGACGACCTCAAGCATCATTTATGGCAACCATTGATCTTGGTCAAGTTTTTGGTGCTGATCGAATATGAAGTTACAATTTTTTTCAATGCCTTAGAATTTTTGTTATTTATGGTCAATGCCATTTTGGTCATTTTAAGTGTATTTTGAGCCTTAATAACATGATAACAAAAAAAAGCAAATAAAACATTTAAAAAGTGTTTAGAAAGTGAAAACCTTCATTAACAACTCAAAGTATTTTAATATTTTATAGAATTAATGTTTTTTTTTATTTTTTAATTTTTTTGAATTTACTCATTTTTTTCACACAATTTTCTTCAGACTAATTTTTCGTAAGCCAGACCATTTTTTTTATTTATACAATTAACTTTTCTAGACCAGCTTAACATGGAATACGAATATTTAGTTTTTTTTAGGTGAAGAGACTTTATCAACAAAGGACCTAAAATATACAATATAAACATAACAATATGCACAACTTATTTAATTAAGACATGTAAAACATAATTAAAACTACTTTAGAATTCTTAAGTAATTATATTATAAAACATAAAAAAAAAGTTCAAATCTATGCACATGTCGCCCGTCATTTCTTAACAGAACAAGTCATAACAAAGTAGCTTTTTTAGAAAAGGAGCTAAATTACAATTAGTTGTCTACCGTCTTCGGCTCCTTAGATCCGTCTATATCAAAAAAATGGCCTTTTTGACCAAATCGACAGATTTTGTGACCTCGAGAATACCCTTAGAAAAAATTCGAGACTCTTTTTTTCATATACTTACCCCGACTTATATTTATCATATCAAATAATGAGAAATAAAATTTTTAGTTTATCCAGCCCTTACATCAGCATTTAGATAATACAGAATTTTTTGCGTTAAAACCCCACGATATGTTATTGGTTTATAGAATTATTATTCGAAGTTTAAAATTAACAGTTTAACAATTTTAATTTGTTTTTGTTTTCGAATCTTTATTATTTCTTTGACATTTTTTCTAAAATTTTCAATATTTATAGCTGGCTAATTGAATTTGATTAAAAAAACGGTAAATGGATATGAAAATTCCTAAGATGGCAGGTTTAATCTCTTTAGTTAGCTCATAACTCTTATTTATTAAGCGAAAATTTATAGCCTTAGTTCACACCAAAACTTAATTAGCTCATAAAACCAGCCGGCCCTAAACTTAATTGAAACTTAAACCTAACACTAACCCTAATTCAACCCTAACTCTAATTTAATTCTAATACCAACCCTAATTCTAAACATAACGCCCTAAAACTAACCTAAATACTAACTTAATATTAACCTAACTCACAATTTATTAGAAATATTCAAGCGGCGCTCGTTCATTACTATTAAGCCAAAAAGGCTTTTATGCCTTGATGCGGAATATGTGAATTTATCAAGAGAGATAGGTAAAATAATAAGGGAAAATGGTAGAGTGTATAAAAATAATTATGGGAATAGAAGCGTAAGGGGCAGATAAGGGGCAAAGCGTCAGTGATTTGAGTGTAAAAGTTTAATGAATTTAAAAATAACATTTTATTTAAAGGTTTTTCAAATTTAAATAACTTAAGTTATAATTAAGCAAATTTAGTAATTTTTTCATAATCATATGCGTGAGACTATACTTTATCTAACGGCACTTATTTTTTTAATTTTTTTTACAGTTCAAAAATTACTTTTTTAGACTTTGAGGTCATTTTATGAATTTTTGGAGGCATCAGGAAAAAACTAAAAGCGCCATCATGATCTCCACGAAATTTTAAACAAAAACCTGTAAATATTATTTATGTTGTTTTTTTCTGTCGTCCAGTGTTATAATCGACCAATCTAACATTATACAACGAAATTAATTATCTCATTCGCGAAATTACATTCTCTATCTTATAATTTCTGTTAAAATATAGATAAATAAAGCCCAAATGTTAGTTCGGATATTTTATTATAAATAGATAGTGAGTCTTTTATTTATAACTCGTGTTGCCGAGAGGCTAGAGTTTTTCTCTCCAGCCCATGCGTGGTCCGGTTCTTTTCCCTAAGGATACATTTTTAATATTTTTTTAATATACCCAAGTGTTGCCTGACTTAGTTTAAATACTTTAAACACTTAAATGTTGTTATATTTTATCCATGGAGCTGCCTGCACTTTTAATTTATTATATGACTAACATTACGATATTGATATATATGGAAAAATAAAAATTGTAAAAATAATAAAATATTATATATTTTACCTTTAAGGGTCGAAATCCCTTTTTTAAAAAACAACAATTATATATGTAAGAATTCATACTCATCGCAGTTGGAGTGGGATCTTTATTTTTTTAATTAAAAAAATTCTTAAATGAGTGAAACAATTTTTATTAACATATTAATTATAAATTAAAATAAAAATGCCGAAATTATTATTGAATGAGAAATATGTGGCTCACCTTCTATAAAAATTAACATATGAAGCGCCTAAATCTAATAGTTGAACATATACAAAGTTTCCTAGAAAAGTCTTTAAGTTATTGACAAAAAAATATGGTTTAAACAAATTATAATATAACACAGGTCAACAATTTTTTGAGAGTTATGAGTTAACTACAGAGATCAAACCTGCCATCTTAGGGAATATCAAATCCCTTTACCGTTTTTCCTCATCAAACTTAGTTAGTCAGTTATAAACGTTAAAAATTTTAGAAAAAAAGGTTAAAAAACCAAAAAAGATTCAAAAACAAAAATAAATTAAAATTTTATTTTTGCATATTCACAATAGTTAAACTGTTAAATTTAAACTTCAAATAATATTTTCTTAAAAAGCGATAATATACCGTGTCGTATTTAAGTTGGACGCGAAATTTTGTATTATCTAAATGCCGATGTGCTTGATATATTAGTAAAAATTTTTTTCCATTATTTGTGATTAAAAATATAAGTTACAAGGGATTTTAATATGAAAAAAAATCTTTAAATTTTTTTTTATAGTATATTTAGATCCGTCAATTTGGTCAAAAAAGGCCATTTTTTGTTATAGACGGATCTAAGGAGCCAAAGACGAAAGAAACTAAGAAAAACGAAAAACATATATGAGATTAGGCCATCATGGGGATGCATTCTTTTATGTTTTCATAATAATCACGTCCGACATAAATATTTGTTGACCTGGGTAATATCATCTTACCTAAAATACCATAAAAACATTCCAGGAACTACTAAAATATTTTTAACCTAAGTCAGGCAACACTTGGGTATGTTAGGGTTAAACAACTTCAAAAGATAACAAACAGTAGACCCAATTTAATATAAAAATATAGACATTTAATTTTTTTTACCAAGTTACAAATGCCAAATATGTTTTTGAAAAGCTATTTATATGGTATACAATATATATCTAACCGACCTTAATAAAGTTAAAAAACCAACAATTTTTGTTCCATTTACATCTTAGTATCTTAATAAAGACGCACTAGACCTATTAAAGAGGAAACACGGTTACTTGATTCTATAGGTATGGATTTGGGCATTGACCTAAAGTTTTTTATAACTAAATGCGTTCCTAACGAATTTTACACAAGAATATGTTTTTAATTATATAACAAATTACAAAGTTAATTAGAATAATGAAATTTCATGATCTCCTTTTTTGGTAATTTTTCTATCTCGTTGTTCTACTATACATCACGTAATACTATTTTTTTAACACTTAAACAAGCAAATAAATAATTTTATAGGTTCTAATTATTATTAGTTAAATATAAAAGTATAATATAAAATATAAATTTAATGTTTTTTGGCAAATTTTGGTTTTTTATTGTAGAAACGTCAAAATCGAATGAAAAAAGCTGGTACTATATGTTGTTAAGCGATATTTTATTTATAAAATGCATTTTAGATATTAAAAAATGGTTGGCTGGCTAACCAGAAAGTCGATTTTAAAATCAGGCAAAATCTTCACTCTTTCCCGTTTGGAGGTTCACATTTATTGAAATTTTAATAATAGTATTAATCAAATAAAATAAACTATTACCTTGCTTTTTGATAACTATCAAATTTGGCACATTGGCCTATTCTAATTGGGCAAAGGGTATTCCCAAAATTAGGGCAAAAATTTTTTTGAATTCTTTAATAAACCATGCCGGTCAAACCTTTAAAATCATATATTTATTATTAAGGGCCAGATTTTATAAATCTTTCATAAAATTTAAAGATCCGTTTTTTGAGCTATTTGTACCTAAACTTGACTTAAATTTTTTAGTAACTTAAAATTTTTTTTAAATATTAACATCTAATAGGGAGCTCATATTACGATCTTAAAAATAAAAAAAAAATTAAGACTCTAGCTATAATACTTTTGATGATACATGCGCGCAAATGCCTCAGATTTTTTTTTGCAAAAAAATGAAAAATAATTTTGCTCATATCTCGGTTAAAAATCCGGTCAAAAAAATTTAGTTATCAACCAAGGACCCTACCAGTGTACCAATTTTTAGCCAAAACTGAGACTTCAAGGGAAAAAGTTTGTCGATTTGAGGTATAAAAATATTTATAATTTTAAGTTACCATAAAATTAAAGTCAAGTTAAGACACAAATAGCTCAAAAAACCTATCTTTAAATTTTCTGAAAAATTTATAAATGGCCCTTAAAAATGTTAAAAAATATATGATTTCAAAAGTTTGGGACCGGCATGACTTTTTAAATAATTTAGAAAATTTAATTTTTTGCCCTAATTTTGGGACATATTTATGCCTTTTACACTATATTAGGATAAGCCAATGTGCCAAATTTGACAATATTCAAAAAGCAGGACATATAGGCAATTATGTTAGACCTTAATTTGATATAATTGATTATTACTATTATTAAATTTACAATGAAAAAGTGAACCTTAAAACCGAAAAAGGTGAAAATTTTGCCTGTTTTTAAAATCGACTTTCTGGTTAACCAGCCATTTTTATAATATTTAACATTCATTTTATAGATAAAAAATTACTTAATAACATATAATAGCAGCAGCTTTTTTCATTTGATTTTGACGCTTCTACAATAAAAATACCAAAATTTGCCAAAAACAGCAAATTTTCAAATGTCAAAAAACTAACGCAGTTTGTATTCGTCTGTGCAGGCTTATTTTTTTTTTGCATAATTAATTAACAATATTAACTATATAATCAATCATAATTTGCCTGTTTAAATGTTAAAAAAATAGTATATACGTTATGTATAGAAAATCTTAAAAGAACGAGATAAGAAAATTATAAAAAAGAAGATTATGAAATTATTCCATAATTTTAATTAAATTTGTAATTTGTTATATTATTAAAAACATATTCATGTGTAAAAATTTGTTAAACGCATTTAGTTATAAAAAAACTTTAGGTCAATGCCCAAATCCATATGCCTATAAAATCAAGTAACCGTGTTTCCTCTTTAATAGGTCTAGTGCGTCTTTATTAAGAAACTAAGATGTAAATGGTAAAATTGTTGGTTATTAAACTTTATTAAGGTCGATTAGATATATATTGTAAGCCTTGTTTTAAATAGCCTTTTCAAAAACATATTTGGAATTTCTAAAATTAGTAAAAAAGACTGAATGTCTATATTTTATTTATATTAAATTGGGTCTATTATTTAGTCTTATTGAAGCTTTTTCTGCCCGTTATAATCTTTTAAAGTTGTTTAACCCTAAAACTGACTTGTTTTATGTGTTTATAATAAAAAACCATATCACTAGGTTTCATAAAATATATGACTTTATAGGTTTATTTTAAGTTTTTTGATAATCATAAAAAAAGAACATCTGTTAAATCTCAATATTTTAAATAGGCCGAATATATTCTATTTTGCTATATTTAATAGATTTAACGTTTTTGAGGCTGTTTAATTTAAAAACTAGAATAAAGAAAAAAAACAAATTTTAACAAATTTTTTAACCTTATTATTTTTTCTAAAATCCAAAATTTTTTTATATACAATAAATTTAATAAAATTTTTGAATTTTGCCGAGGATAAATAAGAATTATGTACAGATCTAAATTGTTCATCAAATTAAAAAGGGCTAATAAAAGTTAACAAACATAAGCATACAAATTTTAGTTATTATTTTTTATACCTTAAAATTTTTAAAAACTTGACAAATTTTTGTTTTTATTTCATAAAAAGCTATGGGTAAGTTAAAAAATGTTGGGGGAAATTTATGTTATATAGCAATGTTTTATGTATAAATGCAATAATTGGTTTGGTAGTGACCCAGAAAGTCGGCTTTGAAGATAGGAGTTACTGAAAATTACCAATTTTTTGATCTGAAGTTCCTTTTTTCTTTCCAAAATTAACAATAGGAAGAATCAAATTAAAGTTGTTATAGCCTAACATAGCCTCTATGTCTAACTTCTTATGTATAATCAAATTAGCCACTTTTAAATATTTTAATATAGTGCAGGGAGCAAATTTTTGCCTGAAAATCAAAAAAAATTTAATTTTTTAAATTTTTTAAAAAGTTATGTCGGTCCCAGAATTTGAGTTCGAATATTTATTAAGAATATTAAGGAGTATATCTTAGCAATGTTTCAAGAAAAAAAATAAAATTTTTTTTTAGTTATATTAAACTGAATATTCTTTTTAAATTTCTAAAATTTTAAAATAAATTTTTTAAAATAATAAACACGCAAGAGAGCCCTTATTGTCCTCTTCAAAATAAAAAAAAATTAAGTCTATAGCTATAAAACTTGATGACTTATAACCTTCCAAAGTTGCATCAAATGTGAAAATTCACCTTTTTTTTGCCCCAATCTCCGTCAAAAATCACATCCGGTCAAAAAAAATTTCCAGATTATGAGATACCCTTAGACACTACCTCCATGAATTTTAGCCAAAACAAAAGGGGTACCCTTCTCGGACTTGTTGGATTGAGGTGGAATTGACCATATATATCCTTTCTTTTTACTATTTATATATTAATCTAAAATTGTTAATTATATTTATCTAGATTTCGGTAATGCTTGTTTTAAATAAAATTCTTTTTAATATTAACATAAAATAGAGTTTTGTTAAAAGTGTTGAATAATGTTAAAAGACTTTTTTAAAATTTATTTTATCTATTAATATCTATATTTCGAAGGATGAAATGCCTAAAAAATATCTAACGAAAAACATTGACCCAAGCTAACTTACTATAGACCTAATAAAAATGTTGTAGGTCACAAAAATTACGAATTTAAGAGAATTAGTAAAAACACACATATTAAGGTATGTGTGTATTTTAAACTTATGACTGAATTAAGCCCTTGCAACAAATGTCACAAAATAATCTGTAACCATATAAACCATCTCTAACTGTATAAACTATTTATTTAAAACATTTTTCTCGAAGTCGCTAAACCTCCTGTAATTTTGGTAAAATTTTATTTTTTTTTGTGGAAGTAGCAAAATAGGCAAAAGAAACTGCGCAAAATGAAAAATATATTTAAGATAAGGCCATAAAGGGAATCATTTTTTTTTAATTTTAATTTTTTTTTATTTTTTTCGACCTGGGAAAAAACTTTGCAAAAAAAATTAAAAAAATATTAATTAATAAGCTAGGTATTACTATAAATGATTCCTAGTATAAACGCAATTTGGGATATTTTATTGACTTGCAATTTTTAGTAAGCTATTTGCGTATATGAAATTTATTGGTCCATTTTTTGAAATTTAATAGGAACTACTGGAGCTTCAACTTTAACGACACCAATAGATATCGATTGCCCTAATGACCCTTACGAAATATGCCGGGAACGAGACCCTAAACGTCGTAGATATCCACCTGATTGCCAGTAAATGTTCAATTCTCTAGAAACAATTTTTTCGATTATAGAAATTAAATTTTTAGCAAAACTTATAGACGTTTTTTTCTCTTTCTGCACGCTCTTCACACGTTTTAAGGTCAGATCGTAACTGTTTAAGGCATAGACCATAATTGTAATTAATAAAATTTAAATTATTATACCGGTAAAAAGATACTACATAATGGTATTAAAATTTTACATAAACTTTTTTTTTGTTTGAAAATTTTAAGAATTTTTAAAAATTTAATTTATGATTGCGCATTATACGAAGTTGTTATTTTAATCGATATAAAATTGACTTCTTTCAAAATTCAAGGCACAGGAAACAATCATGCCAAAAAATTGAATAATAAAAATTAAAAAAAACGTACTTTAAACACTTTCTTTTCCATGCCAGTCAAATGAAAATTGTCTAAACTCTATATGTTTTACAAAAGTCTAATTTTTATGGAAAAAAACTTTTAATTAGACATCTTAAAGGAAATTATTACATTTGTTTTAACCGTTAGCTATGTTCTATATTATCTGCTAAAATGAAAAAGACTTATATGTTTTACAATGTGACGTTAAACGTGCATTGTATTTTTTTCTAATATGTCAAATTCAAAAAGGTGATTTGAAATAAGTATAATGTTTAGTTTCTATAAAATTAATTAAATTTTAGTAAATATTAATTTCGTTGTTATACTTTAATTTAAAAGAGCAGCGTTTTATAGGAAATATTTGAAATGCTTAGTACATATTCGATTTTTTTCCTAAATAAGCTGGAAAGACCAGATTCTATATTTTTTGCTAAATAAAGCTTCAAAATAAATGTGCCTTTATATATCTTGAAATTTATTCTAGTAAATACGTTGAATGCCTTACGCTTGAAATTATGGATTGCCCACCTGATTTAGTTTTCAATGTTGTGCTAGAAACATGTGATTGGGAAGCCAATACCCCTTGTTATGAATGCTAAAATTTTTCTTATTAACTCGCTCGTTAAATGTCTCATTAACCCCAATTCAAAATAAAATTAAATTTAAATAAACATTTTTACTTATTTGTGTATTGATTACATAAAAATAATAGATAAGTCAGATAAAAGTTAATATGATATTTTATTTATATAATAAATTAATCATATAATGATAATTATATTGATGCAGATTTTTAGTTAACAAATAACATTCTGTTAAAATAAAAAACGGAGAATTAATAAAAATACAAAAGAAACATATTTATTTTCGACATGACCTTTGACCAATGCTAGGTTCGGTAAAAGGTTTATAATGTTTACACCTATAAAATAAAATTAAGTTTAATATAAAAGTTTTATACCATATTTTTATGCTCCTACATTTTAATTAAATCGCTACAAAACTACAAAACTTAACTTATATCGCATCCAATTATGTCATATACAGCAGTTGATAAATGTCATGACCACCATAATTTTTCAAAATAATCCTATTTTTTTGACGAACTAAGGTTCTTAGTTTATATTAATAATTGTAATTAATACGAAGATTTGTGTATTAACAGTTTGACTATTATAATCTGTTCTTTTTTTGAGTTTTGGATTAAAAATAAAGTGTTGAAAGTGTTTCTATACAATGTTAAGGTCAGATTTGCTAAAGATAACATTATATTTATAGGAGCGCGTTTACTTCATACAAATTATAAAAAAATTTATAAAAAAAAATATTAGTCTTATGAAAAAATTTTTTTTTTAGTTAAAAATTTTCTAAGATCAGACATATAGATCTAGATATAAGTTTATTAAATATAATCAGAGCAATTGCTCCGAGTGTACTAAAAAATGGTTTAAAAAAACTCAAATAGAAATTTTTGATTGTTAGATTTTAAATTTTTTAAAACAAATGATGTATTAAGGTGCTATGTGTAAAGTATATTTCTCAAAAAAGTTCTATCATTTTATTTTTTTATTTTATTGTTATGTATCAAATGTACCTATGCATAGGTTTTTTATATTATTTATGTAAGGCATAATTCAGTGGCTTAATATGCAAAATCTATTCTAAACTTATATTTGTGACCTGGCGCGGGCCTTCATTTTTTGGCAGAATTTTTATTCTAATTAAATAGATAAAAATTAGCAGGCACCCCCTCTCCTCCTCCCCAAGTTCAAAGGTAGTTGGTGTCTTCAGGTTAGCCGCCAAGTCCATATAAAAATAGCTGGGCCCTCTAATTTATAATAATCTGCGTTAAATTTAAAATATCATTTAAACCAATCTCTTAATCCATACCTGATCTTATAATCAGATTCTGCTTGTAAATTAAACCGGTCCGAAAATAAAAAGGGCCTAATAGCCGGTTTAAGTGGCCTAAGCCCAAGTTAAAAAAAGTCTGGGGGGGGGGGGGGGGGGGGGGGGGGTGGGAATAGTCAAATATGATCGGGTTGATTTTGTCTCATTATAAAATGATGGGTTTGAATTAATAAAATAGGTTTGAATCAGGCACGATTCTAGACCCCTTTTGGGGGGGGGGAGCAGTGCCCCCCCCAAAAGTTTTTGATTGCCCCCCCCCCCCAAAAAAATAACTGAATTTGCCCCCCCCCCCCCCCCCCAAAAAAAATACATAGTAATTTTATGCCCCCCCCCCCAAATTGAATATGCCCCCCCAAAAATACATAGTAATTTTATTTCCACATAATATAATTAAATTTGCTCCGTCAAAAATATCTAAAAAATATTATCTTAAAATATTTACTTTTTTTAAAAGTGTTTTTATTCATTAATACTTCTCATCCGCAAGAGATATCAAACTAACACAGAAATATATAAAAAAATTTGATTTTACAGAAAGCTTTATATTTGTGAAAGCAATTCATAAATCTGATGCCTAAGAAATTTTCTCACTTGTCATCAATCTTCTGTTAGAATATAATCTAGAACCAAAGAACCTGGTCGCACAATGCTACGTTGGGGCGAACGTAATGCCTTGGGGAAAGGGTGGTGTTTAAGTATTTTTAGGCAAAATAGCTGGACACCATGTCCCGTTTATTCACTGTGCATCTTGTTGTAAAAGATTGTCTTGAAATTTTAAGTAAAGGGAGAGATTTTTTTGATAATTTTTCTTCCCTTCATAAATTTTTTCAACATGATGCAATCAAGGTAGTTAGTGAATGCGGGACCATAACCCGGCTGTTGCCCCATTGGTGGTGTAATCACTACCTGCCCATTGCTTTTTTTTAAATTACACAAAAATATTTAATATTTTTTTAAAAATTAAAAATAAAAAAACTTTTATATCTTTAGGTCACAGGGCCGAATCGGAGTTTTTTGACCATATTTATAATCATCTATTTATTGTTTTGTATTTAATTGAAAAATTATGTTATATATTAAAAATAATTAAAGATCAATTTCAATGCAGAACGATTTATATTTCTAAAACTTCTGATTTAATACACCATTGTTTGTTAGAAATTAAAAATTAAGAAATAAAAATACATTTGAAGATTTATTCAAAAATTGTTTTGATATTAATACTTTTTTAAATGACAATAATTTATCTATGGATAAAAGAAAAACTAAACCTAAAGATTTTTCTGATTTTTATCTATTTTTAACTCATAAGTTTGAAAATAAATATTAATGATGAAGAAAAAAGTATTTATTTTTATATTATTGATTTATTTATATTTTGATAATATTTTACCGATAGTAGTTATTTAAAATCTTTAAATTCCCTTTATAAATTTGATCAACCTTTATTTTAGATATAAATAAATTAGAGCCTTAAAAAGTAATATTGATAAAAATTCATTATCTAAAGAAATTGACATAGCCAAAATTTTTTTAATAAGAAACTTAATAATTACAAAGAATGTGTTACTATTGATTTTGTTAAATTTTTATATTACAAAGCGTTTTCTAATCTAATTAACATTTTTCCTATAAGTTTGTTAATTGGCTCTTCAACGTCGAGTTGTGAGGCCACATTTTCTTCTTTAGGGCACGTGCAAAGTGAGTTTTTATTTTCGTGAAATTTTCAAAATTTTGAAAAAAAAAATTTTGAAATAAAACGCAAATTTTTAAAAAGTTGCCAAATTTAGTATATGCGCATAAAATGCTTTTTCTGAAATAAAATTTTTTTTAAAAAAATTTGAAAAAAAATAAAATTTTCAAAATTTTCAGAATTTTCAAAATTTCATGAAAATAAAAACCCACTTTGCACGTGCCCTTAAGAAGGATAATAACTTCTAGCTGTTAAGTAGTGACCTGCGTAAAAGTGATTTGGTCCTTCAAGGACACGAAAAATCATTAACTGGGGCGTTGAATTTTGATGAATTTTATAATTTAATCAACACAACCTCTAGCATAAAATTGTTAGATTAAAAAAACACTGCTCATAATCAGCTAATTATTTACTATTTTAGGACATGGTTGCAATTTTTTTTTTATGCGCATTTAATGTTTATGTTCATGTTTTATTTAATTTTTTACCCTAATATTAATTACTAGTTATATAAAACCAGTGTTTTTTCATATAAATTCTTCCAAATTAGCATACTTATACAATTTGTTTTCATGATAATCACTCTTATTTTACTATTCATTTTCTAAAATCCAAAGTTTTATATAATTCATTTTTATCATTCATATATATCACATTATTAATTTTCATGCGCATTGATACCAAATGATAAAATACTTAAAATTAATTTCCAAATCTCATATCTTTTTAAGCAATTGATATTAGTGAAAACAATTAAATTTAATTCACATATCCAAGTTATAAACGCAATTATTTTTATTATTTTATGAATATAATAAATTACTATTAATTTGTTAAAAAAATTTGAACATGGATTTTATTGTTGTACATATATATTTTTTG
Organism: Acutogordius australiensis; assembly: GCA_030555515.1. Classification (NCBI taxonomy): domain Eukaryota; kingdom Metazoa; phylum Nematomorpha; class Gordioida; order Gordea; family Gordiidae; genus Acutogordius; species Acutogordius australiensis. Next base: position 3,185 of record JAUIRJ010000205.1, on the reverse strand, counting down.
CCGTGACCGAAGGTCACGGCCAATTTTGCCGCCGAAGGCGGCAAAAAAAAATTTTCTGCCCCCTCACGAGTTTTTTTTGCCCCCCCCCCCCCCCCCCCAAAATGGAAAAGCTAGAATCGGGCCTGGTTTGAATCCAAACATTGCTTATATATAGTGACATTTTTTAAGGTTAAACAAATAAGTCATCTTTTGTTAAGTGGAAGTTATAATATATTAATTAATAAAAGGTCAAAATATATCAATATTTATATAGATATACTAGCTGACCCAGGCAAACGTCGTTTTGCCATCCAAATTTTTAAAGCAATTCCTAGAGTAGAATTTTTTCTAAATCATGTCAATAATAATATTTATGATATTTAAATGGCTCTAATGATACCGCGTTTAGGTCGTGAAGCTACTTTCTCTATAGAGAACACAAATGGTATCAATTATATCTCCCCTTATTTCGTTGAATACTATAATTTTGCTATACTATGTGTACTAAACGCGTAATTTTAATAAAAACATCTTCTGCATCTATTAAATAATATTTATATGAGTAATAATCTTATAATTAATTTAAGACCTGTCATATCCATTTCAAAATATTGGCGGTGTTAGGCGTCAAATCATCGTCAAGCCACGGTGCATTAAATCCACATATGTCCTCTTCTTCTGGTATTTTACTGGAATTATGGCAATAGAATAATTTTCACATTTATGTATGATTTAAAAATTTATTAATCACTTAGTGCTGTAAGGTGAACAATTTTGTTATTCCACCTTTAGCCAACACCAACAAACTGGAAGGTTTGCCTACTCGAGAACATGCCACATATAATTGTCCGTGCGAAAAACATTTTCTAACAGACAATGTTTGATTATGGAACTTGTTTATGGTCATGGCATATGCCATTCTAGATGCCGTTTAAATGGAATTGGCACGTCTATAGGTAAAATAGGTACCGTGTCAATATTTTTTTCACCACGATAATGGCCATTTAATATGTTAGCTTTCACCACAGTTTCATTAATAACTAAGCGTGCCGTTGCACAGCTTTGTGTTAATTATGGAGCAAAATAACCGGAAATCTAACCTTTAGTTTTAAATAATGCATTGGAATGCCTGGCAAATTTAGTGAGTTAAAAATTTTTGTTGAAAAATACTGCTTAGGTGGAATCGCAAACTGTATCAATGGATTTGTATGACGCCAAACCCCCAGGCAGCTACTGTTGTTGAAATTCATATCGTTTCGTCTACAATTTTCTCAGCTAAAATTGCTCTTTCTGCCAGCCGGTCATGTTTTATATACTGTGTGTGTACATCGGGAATTACCTGTTGAATGAGAGCATTTTGCTAATCAATGGTTGTGCAGAAATCGGTAATTTTACGTCTTTCATCTATAATTAATTTACCATCTCCAAAATCTATCAGTTTTTGGAGAATGTTTAGCTGGATCTTGAATCATTTGAACGCGTCAACTGTAATTTATTAATATTACACAATGATGATTATAGGCAAGCATAGCGTACGTTGAACGACGAGAAGCGTTTGCCTATAATTGACAACCAGAAGGCCGCTGAGTAATTTGTCGTTGTTTTAAATATCTTTTAAGGTCCTGTTCAATGCCTCCAGCGATTATTTTTGTGTCATAATGCATTCATCACAGAGGATAATTTTACATAAGCACTGTAGCCATAGAGGATTGTGTTTTATGAAGCATATAGGGCATGTCAAAACTCCGGAATCGGTAAGGAGTCCATAAATTACGGAGTTTTTTTTTTGAATTTGCAATTAATACATGTAATTATAACATAATTAGCTGCTCCTTATTAATTTACAACTTACATAAACCATAATAAGTTTGGACTAAAAAATATAAATTCCAATATTTCCAATAAGCTAATGTTAACTAGCGTACTCAAAAAATAACTCCGGAGTTTATGGACTCATACGATTCCCGAAGTTTTGACATGCCCTAGTTGCACACAGCATCTGGTTTATTGGGAATATTAAGCGGCAGCATAAATATTGAATGAGCTCTTCCGCCCTCCAATAATAATGGCCGCTATGCCAGATGATGCCACAATAACCTACCACTCACTCATTTCGAGAGATTCCCTAATTAAAATGCATCAAATTTAGTGAACATCGTGTTGAATCGTGAACTGCAATACAATTACGACCGCATTATGCTCGCAGTTCAAGCCAAGGTAGATTTTTTTGGATGCACTTGGTGGAATTAGTAAAACATTCCTCTTCGCTGATTCTCGCCAATGTAGTTTAAATAATGGCATCACACTTGGATATTGCAAAGATCTTCAAAGCAATCAATGCTTTCATTCATTGTAATTTTCCGACAATTTCTTTGCTAAGGTAAGAAAACATGGAGTTAACACTATTGCAAAAAGTTGAAGAATTTGAGTTGTTGTGCAGTTAAATGTTGCCTTAGTAAGCATACATTCCCACTGGTTGTCGTCTTTGAAATACAGGGCAAGGCATACATCTTTAAACGTTACTGTTGTCCATTTACTTTAAGTATATCTTGAAATGACAATGGATGACATAATTTAACAATAGGCGAAATTTAATGCACTCAGTCTGCTTTAAATTCACTGTAAATAGTCGCCCCAAGGTTTGATATAAATAAATACGGACACGTTTCTATCTATGTACTTCGCTTTCAGGGCATCCAATTTTTTGTTTGACCTAAAAATGTGGAATTTGGGAATAAAGATGTTCGTGCAAAGGCACCAAAGGCATTCCCACAATTACACAAATCAACAAATGCGGTTGTGTAGTTTTTGGTGGATTTAAAACACCATCAACCGTTGTTTTGTTTGTAAAAAATACGCCAATAAATTAACCACCAATAAATTAACATGGAAACTCAAAGCCATAATATAAAGAAATTACCAGATGGCGTATAGTTTTATAAATATTTCTATGCCAAATTTTAGAGAAAGTACCATATGTCGAATATTTTTATAAAATATTTTTATTTGGCTTGATTTTTTTAGGAGGATTACCTACACTCTTAAACTAATAAATGGTTTCTCTTGACCTTATACTTATTGCATTGCTTTAATATATATTTTGGATGATTTATTTAACCCTTTGTCCCTTATTTGACCTTTAAATTAACGATGTTTAACTTTTAACATTAATTGGTTCAATTGTTACTTTCTTGAAATGGCTTATG
>JAUIRJ010000204.1:0-34735 GCA_030555515.1 Acutogordius australiensis | reverse complement strand
CAAATTACCATCTTCTATTACAATGCTAACCCAATTGGGCAGACCCTTAGCTATAATTCAGAAAAATACTCTTCTAAGCCTTATAAAGTAATTTCGTAGAGTTATGCCAAACTATAATTTTCACAAACTCATAAAATATTATATACATCCTGATTTGTACTGTCCTTTTTCGTCTTTTTATCTTTCCATTTTTTTGTCATTTCCTTAAAAACATGAAAATTTAAAAATTGCGTCAAAAACATCCTTGAGGTGTTATTTCATTTCACATAAATTTTTACATTTATATGAAACAAAAACTACAGCAAAACCGAATAATTTCAAAATTTAATCACGATTTTTATATTTAAAATAACCCTAAAAACACATTTAAATAATAAATAAATTAAAATTTTATCATCAAAATGCATGTGTTTTCTTACTTTCTTGTAAAATGTGCTAATAAATTCAGAAATAGAAATAATATTCAGAGGGTCGATAGGAAAAATAAAAATGAATTATTAAAAATGACTTTGGACGCTTTCGCCTATATATAGTAGTCCTCTATAATGTATCGATTTTCGGCGAATTATAGTGCAGCTTGCAGCTAAAAAAGAGATATAAGTGCGTCTATAGACACATATTTCACACTATTTTTGAAATGTTTAAAGGCACACACCACTATTGATATAAATTTAAGTCCTTAATATTTTGGGTTTACTTAATAACGGTATAAAAACCACCAGAGAGGCGGTTAAAGCATGGCGAAACGTTTGTTGTGTTGGTTTGTAAGTGTAAATAGTGAACCACATGGTGTTAGGGGAGTTTAGGAGAATGTACTTTTAGTAATCAGAGTTGGGACACTGAAACTTGCCCAGCATGGTTTACGCACGCTTAAAATAGCCAGGGCCAAAATATAAAACACCGGGCGGGCGGGGCCTGAATAAGAATAAAAATACGGACCATCCCACATTTGTTTTGTAATTGTAGAACTATTGTTAAAAAGAACTAAAAAGGATAAATTTTTTATCTATAGCGATGAAGGAAAATCACTTTTTAACTCTTTTTTATATTGATAATTTTAAAGTAATAAATTTAAACCTTGCGTAATATAAAAATTTACGGCCGTATGGGCGGGGTGGGGATTAAAATTGAAATGCAAATTTTAGGCTGCACCTAAAGTAATAAATATTACAGTTGGCCGGGCCGGACCGTATATACGGCCCGTTTAATTAAAGTTTACATACCATTCGAATTTAAACAAAGTCATATCCCTTAAAAATCGTACATTAAGTCTTTGGCACCATGTTTAAAATGTTTAACAGTACAAATTGAGGTAACCCTTTTTATTATTCTTTAAAAAAACTAAAAAAGTATCGATTGCATAGAGTTTTTTTTTTCGGCTGCAAACTTCTGCTTCTTATGAGAACAGGTAATGGGGTTGGAATTTTAAAAAGACAAGACTTTTTTAAGAGTGGTTACAAGCGACTACGATTGTCCGTGTTCCATATCAATAGTTGATATCCCACTTGTTCATTTCTTTCTTCACTGCTCTGCATGAGTTTAAACGACTTATACTGCATGAATTAAAATCTTTTTTAATAAATGTGATAATATATTGTTAAGTAAAATTTTAAGGCTTTCTAATCAGTTTCAAATTTTAAATATAATCAAATGTTGTCATTTTGCTGGCCGAAATTTCTTTAGCTCGTCTAGGTTAAGTGATTGCCTTGAACCTAACAGGGCTGAACGTTATGCCTTGACGGGTATGCCGTCTCTTTCAAGAGATAGGGCAAGGGCAATGTTTTAGCAGGTATATGACTCTGGCCTTCGACTTTTGTCAGTATAGCTTGCATGCTTATAATATTCCGATAAGCGGCGTCATTTTTAATGGACATTATGGCATTGGCGGAGAGACGCGCTTAATCCTATTGACCCTAGGGGTTATGAACGTCGCCGGCTAGGCAATTTCAATGCTCCTCACCCAAAAAAATAGCTTAGTTTTTGGGGTTCCGACATCTGGCCTTTCACATGTAAATAAACTTTACAATTGTGAAGGATATAGTTTTATTTAATGCCCTAAATCCAAAATTGAAACGCAGGGTGATGACAAGTAAAAACAGGGGTCCGAATGAAAATTCTTGCGATAGTATTGTGTGTAATAACAAAAGAAACGTCTTACAATCAGGCACAACATTAATTTATTTGGTAAAAAAACGGTTTGCGCTTAGCCAGCTCTATATTTTAATAAATTGTAAAAATGGTCTTGTTGACGGTTAGTCTTGCATTAAACCCCGTTTACAGGTATATTTAGAAGTTATCACATAATGCAGGTAGCCTGCATAGTGGTTAAAATGTTAGTCTATTGCCCATTTGCTTAATCTTTTGGTCGAAAATCCTCCTCTTTCAATTAGATGGTAGGGCTGTTAAATAATTGGATATGAGTTCAGGAAGCAGAAAAATTATTTAAGTCTTGCAATAACACGCCTCCGTATTTTTGTAATCTTAGAAAACATTTTAATATATAATCGGAAAAAATATCCAATTGGTAATGGGTAAAAACTTATCCCACCCCACCCCGCTCCATTATTTTTTGATAAGGTTTGTCCTATAAAGTCTAGCTAATCCTAAACATAGAAAATAGCCTGCCGCCTGTATTTGTGTAGTCGAAAATTTAAGCTTAAATTGCGCTCAGTGACAAACATCCCCGCTTTACGCAGAGGATTTGGGGTCAAAGCCGTGCATAGGCGACTTTTTTTTTGGAAAATATCACACTTGTGTAAAAACTTGAAGCTTGCTGAGAGGCCTGCTTTAGGTAGACCCTAAACGATATAACTAAAGTAAGAGCCTAAGGTAAAAATATAGGTGTACTTATTTAACCCGCTGCAATATTAATTGCTTTGCTCGGATTAAAAAAGTCAGAGCCCTAGGCAAGTACTGGCCGCCCTATATGGAAAAGTATGAAATCTCAAACTCGATTGCTTTTTGGACATTAAATAATCTTTTCTCGGTTTAATAAAAACTTAATCCTTTCCTCGTTTCAAGAAAAATATAATAAGGTGAGACAAGAGGCGAAACCCCCTTTTTTGACTCTTGCCTGCACCTAGGAATATTTGTGATGATTCTTTAAAAAAATGATCTATTTTGGAAGTTAATATTAATGGAGTTTAATGGTGGCGGAAGAAAGTGGGCTGAAATGTTTTAATGTTTGATTGGATTAGCCAGTAGAAAGGGGTAGGGTGACAATGAAATCTATAACGGAGATGTATAAAGCCTAGATCTAAACGTAGGCGAAATTTCAAACCCAAGGGGGTTTTTGATGTTTTTTCTTAATTTTTGTTTGCAACCTCTTTTTATATAAAAACCACAAAAACAGTTTTTGGAGGGAAAAAGCGAGCTAATTATCCATCTCCCAAGGATTCGGCTCTATCCAACACCCCTATGTACTGAAGGACGAATGGCTTAATAAACTCCTAAAAATTAGAGCAACAGTCTAGAAGTTTCAGAATTTAAAATTTGCTCGCACCCCGACTGACCTATATTATTTTTAACTTGGGTATACTTTTAGACCCTCTTCAACTGCCTATGGGTCATTCATCATACAGCTTGAAGTGGCTGTGTCCATTTTATTTTTCAACGAAAAAAGAAATGGACTGTTTTGCGCGTTTTGCTACATTAACACTCTTAAAAACTGAAATGTTCTTACGGAGGTATCATGAGGGACTAGAATAACATAAAACCTAATACAATATATTTGAGGCTCCCTGAGAAATTTTGAACGTCTAGGCTATTTCTTTGGCAATTTTACTTTAAAACACACACACCAAACAAATGGATTAAATTAGAGAATAACCGTCCCCTCCTTGGTTGTCCTTCAATGAAATTGTTTAGAAACATTTAACCAAAACCTACATTTCTTCCACTAGAGCTAAAAAAAAAATCATCAATATTTTAGCGGTTCTACAACTATAATATATATATTGTCGAGCTCATGAATCAATATATTTTTCACCGATGTACCTTTTTGAATGTAATTTCGACATTAGTTTTTGCAAAAAATGGCGCCAAACATTGTTTTGCGAAGATAACCTAATTTGTAGGTTCAATGAAAGCAATGGGGAACACGAAAATGGGTTTCGATTTTAGGAAATTTAAATATTATCGCATATGCATAATCCATTTTACTAGAAATACTAAAAATTTTAAAAATTATCAAAAAATTCCCGGGGGAGGATTGGGTAGAAGTCTTTATTTAAAAAATGGGAGATTAGGTCATTGTTCTCCGCCCATAAAAGAGATTAGTGATATGCATAAATTAATATAGGGTTGCAGCAAGTATTTTTCAAATGAACTTGGTATTGTAAAAAAAAAAAAAACCAAAAAATATTTAAACTCAATCACTCTCATTTTTTAGAATATTTCAATTTTGTCCTCTCCTAATATTGACACTATTAAAAACAAAAGAAAGAGAGTTACATATTTATTGAACCATTTTTTAAGGGCCTCAGACTCATTTTTGTTTAATTTTATTTTAAATTTTGAACATTTTATTTTTTATTCAAAATTAAAACCTTTTTTTTTTCAGAAAAACTATTTTAAATGCTAATAATAAAGAGTGACGACTCTTTGTTAAAAAAACGTTCAATGTCAAAAAGTAAAAATTTATAATTTTTGAATGAAAGTCTGAACGCGCCCTTACATACGAAAAGTTATTAAAAAAATTTAAAAAAAAACATAAGTGATCTATCAAGAGGTTTTTCCATAACTTTATTACCAACCCAATATCAGGTTATCATGAATATCTCAAATATATCAGGTCGACTAATGAGGGATCGACGAAAGTATGACACTTCCAAGGTGATAATTTATATAATGACCTCTAATATTTTCAGTTTCCCAAATATCGTCTAAACTTGGCTATATTTTTTGATAAAAAAATCTCATAAATTTCCCAAATTTGGCCATGACTGTATAAAGAATACTGTAAATTCTATTTTTATCTTAAATAATAAAAAATAAATTTTTTTACAAGCTCTAACATTTAGGTTATATAGAATATATGGCATCCTAACCTTTAAGAAACGATATTGCGATTTTGAAATGAAAATATTATTTAGAGTGTGGTAACCGTTTAGCTTTATATGTATAAATAATTTTTTTAATACTTTTATATTTATGAATCTTTGTTTAACACTTTTCTAAATTTTAATATATATAGCTGGCTACTTGTTAAAAAAATTGATTTTAAATACCTGTCAGATTGGTCTCTTAAGTTAGCTCATATCATAAAATGGAGCTATGTAATATAAATTATGTCTTTTTTGGTATACACTCCTTATCCTATAAATTCACTTAACTCTACCTGTTTTCAAATTAAAAATCACCTTAAATAACAACCAAATTATAAACACTTTTTCTTACCGAAGCAAAATTATTGGGTTGAGAATTTTGCACGCTTGCTGCACTAGTTGATGATTCCTCTAATTCTTCGGGCAGAGTTGGAACGGCTGAAGATTTCTTCTTGAATTTAAACAATTTAGACATGTTTGATTGAAAGATGGCAAATTCACCAAAATCAACACACAATTTTATTTAATTTGTAAAAAACAATTATTTTCCAAAATGAAATTATTTAAGTTTTTGGGTTTATTAAACGTTGAGTGACTTTAAGATTGAAAGCTTTATTTAATATACAAGACAATTGTCGTAATAACTGAACCGGGTTAAGTGTTCTTTCTTTCGTTTTTTTATCTAGGACATGGAATTTTCTCCGATATTGATGAACGCAGTTCTATGAAATAATTACAGTATTTCAATATCACTTATTAAGAGTTTTTTAATTGCGAAGTTTGCTATCTTATTAAGTGCTTAAAAAGCCAGTTAGGGCTAATTAGATGCAAATAGATAAACCTTTAAATGTTGGCATTATTAACTTGAGTTATTCAATATGAATAATTTGTTGTTTTATAAACTGTTTCGGCCCTTCAAACCCCTCATGGATCGTTTTTTGGCACTTATTAGAGTTAGGTCTATATCTGGACCCAAAAAGGAGAAATCTAATAAAAATCTTTATTTACAACACATGCCAACGTTATTTCGCTTAAGATTCTGGATGCCCCCTTAAAAATCATTTTTTGTTGTTTTCGGATCTGACGTTTCAAGGTCATAAAACTTAAAAATTTGAGTAAATAACTTTAAGTTAATTATTTAAAATCAAGTATGAGCTAGGATCAATTTTATTTCTTTGAAAATTAAAAGTGAGTCCAAAATTGAGTGCTGCAAGTGTGTGTTATATTTTGCAGTGGTAAAGGACCTACAGACTTTTTTCTCTATAATAGGACGGCATACCCCCGTTAGAGCCTTGCCTCTTATAGCTCTACAGCAGGCCCTGCAGAATTAAATGAGATTTAACACGCGCCGGTGACCTAAGGTTTTAGGCCTAGGTTTTTAGAAAAATGGACGTCTTTAGGACTCGTTGGCGGCATTCAGCCAGCTACCAACCAGGTTTTACGTTGCTTAATTTAAGTGCAGAACCAAACCGATTTTACATGCGCTTAAGGTCGCCCGACCTCTGTGTTTTGCAATCAATTTAAAGCGTAACACATGCAAATATTAAAACCTTTTATTTGGTCGGGATAATGATGATCTGCAATAGAAAAATATACTGAACCGTGTTCGAATTTCTTTACCGTTTTAAGTCTCTTCTTCTACCCAATCTAATAACTTATAAAACATTCTAAATTTGCTGTATAACCGAAAATATTCTTTAAATGCTCTTTAAGTTTCAAACCTTGTGTTTAAAAATATTTAGGACATACAATTTTTGATAATTTTTTTAGGCTAATTAACAGGTTTCTTTTTATTCCAGCAAAAATATATTGAGCAATTTTTATCTGCATCTCTTATTTAATTTTGTACATTTTAACTTATTAAAATTAAAAATATTATTTTAATAAGAGTTGTTGACTTATTAAAAGTACATTTTTGTTCTTTTATGGCAGTTTTACTATAAAACAAACGGATTTGATAATACCAAATACATTCATAGAATTGTTTACTAACTTGTTTTAGAAAACGATAAATTTTCATTAAAGCTTGCAATTGCTAAAAATTTTTTAAACCAATTCTAAACATATTGGCAATTAACAAGGTTAGATAAAAAAATTTAATTAATTGGACTTAAATTTATTGAGTCTGCTGGATCCACTCGCACATCTCAAGATTAAATAATTAAAAAAATGCAATTTTTTACTATTTTATAAATTTACATTTATATATATATATCTTATATATATAAAAAACAAAATTAGTAATTAAAATTTGGTTTGAGTCTAATAACAATTTTTTTTTTAGAAATTAGAAATTCTATTGGGGTCCGTATGGATCCCACATGGTTAATTTCACAGTTAAAATCTTGATATTGCCTCAGTGTAAATTTAAACTTAAATAATTGTAACCTTATTTTCTAGTTTTTTTTAAATATTTTACATATTGAGTATATAAAATGTGTCTATTGTATAATAATATTAATTATTTATATTCTCTTTAAAATATCTAGTTTTTATGATAAATAATAGCCAATACTAGTTTTTATTTCAAATAATATTTTTCATATATTTTTCTAAATTTTTTTTACTAAACCTAAAAACACGATTAGATCTATAATATTGATATAGTTTAGACTATTCACAAGAATTATTTAATGTAATATAGAAAATAAAAAATTACCCCTTTTTCAGAGATTTTTTCTACTTTGTGTTAAATAAAATTCAATGTATACTAATGATAATGTTAGTTTATAATTAAAGAGCACGTATTTATTCAAAGTTTATAGCTTTAAAACTCTTAAAGTTATAAAGGTTTAAAATTGGGGTACGTATGGACCCACTTGTAGCATTCGCGTTCATTTCTCACCCTAGCATTGGTTATAATATATTTCGCCAATCTTAATTGAAAGCACAGAATATATTGCCGGAATGAATATTTGTGAAAGAAAATTTTTTTTTTAAATTTAAAAATACACATAAGACGCGCCCATCTACCCTAATACAGCATTCTATTTTTTGATAAAAATAAATATTTTATTTTTATAAATGAACTGAAACTCAATGGTACGAAAAAATGAAATTTATGCTAATGAGGCTAATAAGTTATATATGGAATCGTATTTTATGCACTTTTTATACCCCGTATAGGCGTAGAGTTGTAAAGCTTGGGGAGGGGGGGGGTGTTTAATTAAAATTATTTTGGCGCCTTCGGCGGCATAGTGTGGGGCTGACCTTCGGTCGTGCCATAGTGTTTAGTTTGAAATCTACTGATTCTTATGATTGTTACTTAATTTGCTTTTAAAATTTGAGTAATCATTAAGGACTTTTTATAATATATATAAACAAACATATACAGTATTAAGAAAATTTTTTTATATTATTGATATATTATATGCAATAAACTTTTATATTAATGATACAATTATGTAATGAATTTATATAATAAAAATATTTAGTATTATTTGAGGGGAAGGAGATTTTAAAATTAAATATTTAAAAATAAATGTGAATTTAATTATATTTAATTGGTTTTTTAGTTTGGGGGGGGTATGCACTAGAAATTTTTTAATTTGTGGGGATATGGCATGCTTGGGGGGGGGCCCTCCACACCCAATGCCGTAATACCGGATCTAATAACAATTCACTGTTTTATTTATAAAATGCATGGTCTTGCACTGCTCGTTCTATTAATATGAAGCGATTGACTGTTTTTTACGTGTTACTATTTAATTTAAACAGCTGGGCTTATATCAATTAACTAATGCCGAAACGGGCATAGCTTAAAAACATCATTAACATTTTTATTAACTCATTTAATTATTACAAAGGTCTCAACATTCGATGAAGTTTATAAAACTCTATTAAACAATCTATTCGCCATGTCTTTAATGCTTTATTCTAATTGTCGCTACTTCTCTGGAGAAGTTAAAAAAATGCCAAAATTTGGAAATGAATTTTGCCACCTCGATAATTAAGTAAAAAGTTAAAATATTTGTTCAAAACAATAGCTTTATCTAAAAAATACTTAATTAAGTTTATTGAGCTTTCCACCGACATTTGAGTTATACAAAATATTTACCCCGAATGTAAACGGTACGATTTTTACAGAGATAAATCAAACTGCCAGTTGAGAAATAATAATTGCTCTAACTTGAATCTTATTTCTAAATATATTCATCATAAGCTTTATCAAACTTAAATTTTTATCAAACTAAATCGACGTTTGATGGGCCTTCCTTAAATTGGTCATTCGTTTATTTCCTACCTCTATAGCTGTATCATCATATGCATCCAAATCGATTTTTGCACCATAATCGTAAAAATTTTATATTGAGTGACCTAAAATGATATTTTAGCATTTGGGAGGAAAATACAAAACTACCAAATCTCAAATATCTATAGCCAATAATTTTTTATTGACATTTTCTTCTTATTTTTAAAATACAAAAATCAATCTGTCAAGTATGACAAAACCATATTTTACTATGGTGACTTATAAAAAATGCAACTTAACCGTTTTGTAATCCAAAATCCAGATGCCTAAGGTCTATACAAAAAATAATTTTTTGGACAAAAATCTTGTAATGTCTATTTTTAATAATGTAACATTTTGCAAATATGTGCTATATTTGATATATTTGCCATATAAAATAAACAAGGTCATATTCATAGATTTTTAATCTTTTTAAAACAGTGTTGTAATTTTAATTATACAAACACGTGGTGTTTTTGTGTAATTGTTCAAAAAAGAGGAGCAATTTTTTACATGGTTTGATAAACTTCAGTCTTGTCAAATGGCGATATATATATAGGAGTTTTTTTACTTGTAAAAATTTTAATTTTGTCAAAATAAAAATACAATTCCTCAATATATATTTGTCCAATTTTAATTTAAAGATCTGTTTAATTTGCCTGTTATTTATTCAAGGATGGAACATCATAGTATTTTAGCAAAAATATAAAATTAATTGTAAATAAATTTTTAGGCTCATTAATTAATTTAAAAATTCACAATAGTTCTTTTTTAAAAATTATATAATTTTAAAGTCATAATCCATCCGATCAGGTATATGACAATGAAATCTTTTGACAAATTAAATTATTTTATGATGACTTTAAGTTTCTTCTGATTCATGATTTACACAAATCTGAGCTGTATTAATAAAAAGATTTTAATTCAGGCGTTGATACTAGAGTTGTTTAATAGAGGTTTATCAGAAAATGTATAAAACAAACAAATTAAGAAGAGATGACAAATTCGATACTATTTTTTTTAATTTTTGACATTGGAATTTTATTGAGCTAATATTGTTTTATTGGTTAAATTACAAGATTTAACTGCATAACAGATTAAATTAGACAATGTACACGTAATTATTATAACAGGGCATTTCGTATATTGATAAATATCAAAACAATCGGTGTTTATGGTGGAGCACAAGACGAAACACTGAAAAATGGTGAACAATTGCTTGTGGAATGAGGTAAATTAATTCTTAGTTGTAAATAATGATGACTAGTTGGTACGTTTGACACATGATATCTAAGATTACTGAAAATGATATTAAAAAAAGGAATATTTTAAATAGGAAATTAAGATTTTAAATATAAACATTTTGGCTTTCATCTAAGTTATTATAAACTCAATGGCAAAAAATTATAAAGCGCTAGATTTTAACATTTTGTCCTCTAATTTTTTTCCCTTAAATTTACAAAAATAAATGCAAAACTATGCATTAAAGCATCCAGATACGGAGCAAGGAGAAGGCAGTTGAATGGCAAGTCATACGCAAAAAATGGCAGTTTTATAAAAGAATTATTTTTTGGCTTCGTAATGAAGAAATACCTGCATTGCTAAGTTCTTTATTTGGGGTTAGGGGTGGAGAGGGAAAATATACTACTTTTAAGTTCCAAACCTACTCTAGCTGTCTGAGTTTAAATATAGCTATAAATTGACTTTATTCCACTTTTTATTATCCTAAAAATAGCTTAATCTATGATTTCACCGACAACAAAAAATATGTGCCTTTTACAATATATTTTTTTGCTTTATGCTAGTTGAAATGTACCTTAAAATAAAAATAAATTTGCCAATGATATATTCAATTATGTTTTGCGTCTGACAAATGATATTATTTGACTAGCAAGGTGTCTACTGCGTTACAATATTGTTAGACACATAAAAATATTAACCAAAAAAAGTAAGAAAGAAAATTTTAAAAGTTTTGTAAAAATGAGAATTTTATTTATAGTTTATTTATTTTTTTTTTAAATTTAAATGTATAACAACATTTTTTTTAATTTTTTTACACATGGTTTAGTTGCTTTCAATATATTTAAGAATTTTATAAAACTTTTATATAAATTTATGTAAACATAGCTAATAATCATTACATAGCTAATGATCATTTCAAATGATTATTTATTCTAAAGACATTTTATATTTAAAAAAAAAATAAACTTAGCGTACCCTTATAAATTTACTTTACATAGGAAAAAAGTTTTGGTAAATGTGACCCAATGGACAAATAAATTAAAGACTTTACCACCGAATCAACATTTGGTATTTGCCCTCTCTAAAGGATTGTCAGATAAGTGTTTGAAAGGTAAATTAGATGCAATTAATAACAATACACTTAAGTTGGCACATGGGCTGGCGCTTTAATGATAACGTAGGAGGTAGTACGCAATAAATAATGTTTTTAGGGTGTCAAACGTTATTATCGCAGAAAACATGTATGGCGTCTCTTGCATGCTTTATTTGCGCCGATCCTTTTCACACCAGATCGAAAATAATTTTTATAAATAAGAACAATTACGGTTTTTATTTAATACAGAAATTTTAGGCTTTCCTGGGTGAAGTAAAAAATCAATTTTAAATAAAGGCTAAATCATAAAAAACATAGGTTTATTTCTTTTCATCCAATGTTTTTCTCATTTTGAATATAAACACAAGCGGTTTTATTTGAAGATATTGATCCTTAAATAAATAGATGATGGATTGCCTGAGGAAGGTAAGAAGTAATGAATAATAACGCCCGCACCAAATTTTTTAAATAAAATTAAACTGAAAGCGGGAGAGAGTTGAACATTTTATCCTCCTCAAATAATGATGTTATTTTTTTAATAAAAAAAATGGTTTGGATTTTGCGGCTTAAATTGTGGACACTTTTAGAGATAAGAATAATACAAGTGTAATTTCTTATTGACCCACGATTACATACATTGTGTAATACCTCAGCACATTTTCACACTAAATGTCAAATTGAATGGTTAATAGAATAATTTAAATTTGTTGAAATTAATTTTTTCCAAAAATTCAATTAGCACTTCTTGAATGAGTAAACAACCAAATTTTTTAATTATAAGTGTAAGGCATTTTGGGAGATAGAAAAAATATTTACTTTGCTTAAACAAAAGTAAAAATTGATGATGACTTATATCCTTTGTATGATATATGGATTAAACTGCATCTGAAATTCCATTATGAAAAAATTATTAGTGATAAAGTGACCCTTAGACCTATATGATAGCAGATGCTAGCCAAATGGGTAGGGTAGCAAATTAATTTTATGCAAGAAAGGAACAATAAAACATTATTTTAGATATTGCTCCCCCATCTGGTACTCATCAGATAAAGTTTATTATAAACAATTAATTAAATCAAAAAAAAAAGAGGTTATAATTTTTCCGTATAAGTTTATTGCGAATCATATAAAACTATAATTAAGCGAAGTAGTAAATTAAATTTTCCCAAGTTAAATATGTTGAACAGTAATATATCAAACTATTCATTGAGTCATTAGATTATAAAATAAAAGGGACAACAAATTGTAAATTGCTAAGTGACCGAGGCTATAGAAAAAATAATTAAATTAAATGTCTTAGACAATATGTAAAAGGATAAGATTAAATTATTCTAACATATATTTGAAAATCATCGCTAATGTTATTTTAAGAAAAATTTCTAAAATTACCAAAATAAAATGCTTTTTAAGAAAAACTGAGTCTTTCAAACCTTTTTCCCAAATAGGCCATACTCATTAAATGCTTTGAATATTTAACTCTGAGCCAATCAATTTATTCCGTCTGGTTTAATAGAAGATTTGTTGGCAATACTATAGCCTATGATCCCACAATAAGCAGATAACATAGGTCAGGGCACTAAGCTGCTTCAAAATGGTTGTATATATGTGCTATCCAAGAAAACAGTCACATGCACGAAATTTTTAACCTCCATAGTTAAAGACTGGATAGCCACTTACCCGTCTTACTTTTGTCATTGCCAAAATTGACATAAAATTCAATTTGTTAGCTTTTAAATTTTGTTAAAAACAACTATTAGGCCCCAGCTTTATAAGATATTCTTATGTATTATTTTGATGTAAGTTAAACTTAAACATTTTTATGTATTTTAGAATGGAAGAAGCAGCATCGCAAAACATATTGTTTAATCATATCGTATGAGGTTGTTAATTTTAATACAATTAAACTAAATGATGACTGACCTCTTAGTCTGACATATGATTTACACGACAACTGAAACTTTATATAATAACATATAATTTAGTTGTATTTTTAGTCTAAATGCAAAAATACAGTAAATTGAAAAAAGAGAAAAGGAATCAAGCTGGAAAAGGGTAAAGATATATATATTTTATAGTTTTTACAAATCCGTAAACTCCGCTACTAGCCCAGGCCGATAGGGTAACGCGCACGCCTCGAACCTAAATTTAAACGAAAAATAGTATTGAGGCTGAGAAATAAAAAAAAATTTTACAAAGTTGGAATTTACTAAATATTCATTTTATTTTTTCGATGCCTTTCGGGCAAAAATCCGATTCGCAATTTTATATCTTCTAAATATTTTTATATCAAAATTTTGTTAATTGATCTCCATTTTATCTAACAAAGCTAGGCCTGACCCCAAAATTTAAAAATTGCTGATATGAATAATTTGGATCAACAAATATTTTAGGGACTGGCGGGTGGAGCTTGACAATTCTGCCCTTAAAAATTATTACGGAACTTCCTTCAGATAGGTCTAATTTTTTTAATATAATAGATTACTAACACCTTTTACCTTTAGAAAATGATATTTTTAAAACTAACAAAACTCAAATTTAATTTTTTTAATAATCATTAAAGCTGAAATGAGCGCAATAAAATACAATTTTTTGATTTTAGCACAGTCGCAACCATTTAAAAAAAGAAATATTTTTTTTATCTTTTTTATAATTTATTTTTCTGAAGATTTAAATAATTTTTATTAGAAATTAAAGGCTATGGCAGGCTTATTAGAAAATTTGGATGAAAGTGGGGCAGCAACACTTTTTTGGCGACCAGTTATTGCTTTTCGAAAATGGCAAGATATAAAAAATTTTTTCCCCTATATTTGATCATTAACCGAAAATCGCGCTTTTTACCTGACACTAAAACTTCCCATTTTATTCACTAATAAATAATGCTAATTTAATCCTTTTGGTGTGCAAATAAGTTTGCCAATTAAAAATTTTTGAAAGGCTTTTCGATGGCCTTACTATTTTTACTAGAGCCGCTGACCAATTTTTTTATAGACTTAAGATAATTATAGCAGGCCTCATGACTTTAGTTAAGATGGTCAAAGAGATATTGTCTGAAACACTTTGTATGCCATACATATCTTGCTGATTAACGTAAATGAGTCAATTATTTAAACATAAAATCATAGTGTTAGCCTTTTGTAACAGTTTAATTTAACTTGTCGTTATTCAATAAATATTTTTAAATTAATGATGACATTCCTCGTTCATATGATATATGATTTAAAACAAAGCTGATATGATTTGAAAGTTTTTCTGCTAAAATTCAATTGTATGATAAAAAGTTAAAGGTCAGCTATATATAAAAAAAGGAAATAAAAATTTTATATGCCTATATTTAAAGAAAATTTAGATAGAAGTTACGAGATCTAAACATTAATTATGCCAAATTATTTAGATCAAACATTTCAATTTATATTTAATAGATTAACCTTTTACATTTATATTTAAGCTTTTTTTATAGTTAAGTTAAAGCCTAATAACTATAATTATTTTGTGACAAAAATTTTATGCATGTTTTTATGTATTAATTAAATTAAACTAACCTGGCTTTAAACTTAACATAGTATGCCTAAATTTATTTTGAATTTAATATATTATTCAAATTGTAATTTCACTTCCAAAATAATTAATATCATTCATATAAAAATTAAAAAATTTTAACATATTCACCCCAAAAAAAGTTAACTAATTAAAATTAAATACTTACAAACATATTTCTTGAAAATGATTCTAAAAACTTTTAATGAGAATTTTTTTTGTTAGATGAAAACTTTTTTATTGACTATATAATCGAAAATTTATTTATGCTACTAGTAGTTTAAAAAATAATTTTTTCCTATTTTCTTTTACTTTTTATAATTACATACGGCTTAAAAAATTATAATTTAATATAGTTATGTATAAGGTACCATAATTAAATTTTATTTAAGGGATAAATTTGAACTGGTAACCGCTGCTTGGCTAATTAAAGGAATTAGGAAATCATGACATATAGGACCGATCCATTTTGGTTAATTTGCTAAAGTTATAGAGGTAAAGTTATTCATAAATTAAATAAATGATGAACATTGTTCGATCTGATACATGATCTACAAAATTGCTGACACAATAATATTGATGCTCTTTATATTTGTATTTATCTTTAAGTAATGCGTAACTTATTTATTGAACACACGTCGATTTTGAGCGGATGGAAATACTAGTTTGTGCCTTAAAATTAAATTGCACCGTAATTTTAATCTTTAATGGAATGACAGAGTGATTAAAATATTTTTATCATATACTCTTATAGGCCATGTCTAGCTTCGTTTCCATTTTTTTTGAAAAATGTAAGAAACCGCATCATAGTACAAAAAGCATTTTGTAAATAATGGTTTGGCGCCTTTAGTTAGAACGTTGTTATACATAGGAATTTATTGTGTTCAATATTACCAAAAACAATTAAAAGAGACGGCCTAGGCTAATGTAATAGACCTAAAACTAAATGTAGATATATATGTAGTAGGTTTACCTTATGATTTCTGATACATTAGGCATTGAATTAAAGAAAATATAACCTGCAAAATAATAAACATCCCAAGCCCACCGCTCACGTCTATATAAACTTATTACATCCCTGTTTGTTAGTTATTCCTACTCTATACCTTTTATGTTTGCAGTCCTGTATATCTACAGTCAAACATTAGAAATGTTTTCACCCTAGCCTTCTCCCACACACTACATCTACCTCAAAATATTATAAAATAATTTGAAGTCAATAAGTATAGATAAAAATGTACTCTTCGCTCAGGTGGGAGTCAAAATATTTTTCGGACCAAAAATGGAAATAATACATGATATGTACGGCCGCATACTTTATTTGTTTATCCTTAGAGTATTCCATTGATTAGTCAAGCCTCAAATTGGGATTAGGGAGGAGGGTGAGGAGGGGGGGATAATTTGTAGGGTTTCCATGGTGGATAATTATCTTTTTTTATTAAAATGTTAGCCTTACCTTTGCAGAGGTCATGGTAAAAAAGCTCGATTTCTTAAATGTTCTTTACCCAGTAAATAAAAAAGGATATTCAAAAAATAGGTACTATTACCCCAAAATGTAATAGAATAAAATCACTTTACGGGTCTACCAAAAAAACATTTAATAATAAGATTTCTTAACAACTAAAAAACGATTTATTGATAAATTGACCTTATAGGTACATGGCCATTAAGCAGTATATGGTTTTTGTTGGGTAACTCAACTGTCTAACTATATTTTTGTAATAGATGAGCCAACCATTTTTCTGTCTCTAAATTTTATGTAAAGATGCTCTTCCAAATTTAAATTTATTTAAAATTTATTAAATGAGCTCCTTTAAGCGCTTTTATAAAATTCGATAAAATTATGCAAGCCCTTAACAGTCAAAGTTTTTCGTAAAATGTTAACATTTAAACATCAAGGTGCAAAATATTGTAAAAGCTGTGCGATTAAATTTATGAACTTCAATTTAATTAAAAACCAAGTTTTATAAAAAATAGGCAATGAAATAAATCTTCACAATAACTTGTACGCCTGGTTGCAAATGTTTTACACAAATTTACGAGTGTCTTATTTTTTAAATTTTAATTTAATGTTTATATTAAATTAAGGTCCACCAGAGGTGAACTTTTTTGCGACGTTCGACAAATAATATTCAAAAACTGAGAGAAATGGACGATAAGTAAATTAGTTTACCTTAATTTTTTATAATAGTTAGTGTAACCTTATTAGGTATTAATATTTAATGATGAATTTCCGTTAATCTGACACATGATTTACGCAAATACTGAAAGCCTATAATATAAATATCTACAATGAAACAAAATATAATGATAAAAAAGGCAAAATAAATGAACATTGCTATAGTTATAACAAATAAATATTACATTGGCTAAATACATATATTTAACGAATGAAATTTAACCCGTGGGTATCACTGTGGGTTCCATATGGACCCCATCACATTTTAAATTATAAATATCTTCAAAAATATTATATATTGTGGGCCAAATTTTTTTATTATTCTTTAACTATATAATAAACAATTGCCAAAGTCTAATAACAAAATTTTTTAAAAAATTAGAACATTCTATTGGGTCCATATAAACCCCCCTCTCAATTTCAATGTTGAAAGCCATATTATTGCCTCAATGTAAATTTAAAATGAAAAATGCAACTTTTCTTTAGATATTCTTTTCATAATAGTTTTATATATTAAGTATATAAAATGTTTGTATTAAAAAATTAAAAAGAATGATCTTATTTTCTTTATAAAATATCTAGTTTCTAAGGTAGCAAAAATAATTTTTATATTTCATAATATTTTTTTTTCCATAAATCTTTTATAAAATGTTTTCCCGACCTAATAATACAATTTAAACATATATATTGATAAATTTAATATATGGATGAGATTTATTAATGTATTATAGAAAAATTAAAAATGAGTTTTATATATTAAGTATATAAAATGTTTGCATTAAAAAATTAAAAGAATGATCTTATTTTTCTTTATAAAATATCTAGTTTCTAAGAAGCCAAAAAAATTCTTCATATTTCATAATATTTTTTTCCATAAATCTTTTATAAAATGTTTTACCCGACCTAATAATACAATTTAAACATATATATTGATAAATTCTAATAGAGTGATGGACCCCACTATAGCAAACGCGTTACATTTTCAAAAAAATGAGGTCCGTATGGACCCCACTATAGCATTCGCGTTACCTTTTCATCCTACCATTTGCGGGTTAAATATATATAATTTATTCAATAAAATCATTGAGTAAAAACATAATTACATTTATATGATTTATTTAACTATTAATATAAAATAGAAATTAGTGTATATTAGGTATATGTTGATTTTTGATTTAACTATAAAAGATACTAATTAACAAATTATATTAATATATTCAGATTTCAAGATGCACCGCAAAATAGCACTCGCAATAAAATCTCCTCCGTAGAATTTGTTGAGTATAGCTTTAGAGGTGAGAACATTCTAGTAAGTAAATAAAATTTGAAAACAATTTGTAATATATTGGTTTATTTTTTTAAACCAAAACAAAAATTGATATTTTTACTATTATTAATTAATTAAATTCATAAAAATGTCAAATTTTATATTTGAACTTTTTATTAAGAATTTTTTTTATATTAAAAAAAGATAAAAATTTACCTATCTTAAAGTAAATTTTTAATGGATGATATATAGTTAATTAATTATGAAATGTTTAATAGAATCTCATTTATGTTTTTTATCGAATTTTTTATGTCGACTGTAGGCTTAAATGACTTGTAAATAGTAGAAAGGGAATGAAATTGGAAAGTCATTTTGAAGCAATTACATTATTCAAATAAATTTGTAGATTTAGACTATGATGACCATTCACATGCATCTGATACATGATTTATAATATAACTGAAAATTTTTTATCAAAAAAAGAGGCCTGCCTCAGCACGGGTTATAAAATACAATTAGGAATAATAATATTCTGCATTTATTGCCAATATTTCGCTAAGTTTTAACGAGAAATATTAGTAATGGGTAAGTATATTTAATAGGCCCTTTATTTTCAAGAAATTATATTGGACGGCGCAAACGGATGGGTTAGGCCAAGCTGATTTTAGCTATCGAGCTGAGCGGAGCCAATTAAATTTAGGGGCGAGTTTGGTTTATAAATTTGGTCCAGGAGCTCATTATTCCATATATAAGATTTACTTTATAAACACTGAGACATCAACCTTATTCGTTTTCTTACAATTATTAAAATAAATAAAGTTGGTCAAATAAAAACATAAAATATAATCCTTATTACTTTTAAAAATTTTGTAAAATACCTGCTTTTGAAAAAAATTTATTTTTATAGCAATGACCATTAATAAAGTCCAGATTTTCGTCACAAAATAATCAAAACATTTATTATCAAAACTGTAACTTTTGAAAATTAAATTAATTTGGAATTAAGGGCGAACTATTATATTTAAATTTATGCTCGGCCAACGATTGCCTGTATTTTTTATTTCTTTACCTACTGTATAGCTCAATAATTTTTATTTTGTTAAACATGAAATTCAAAGAAATTAATGGGAAGCAAATTCTTTTTAAATCTTGTAGCGTATTTCAGCAAAGTTAAAAACTGCAAAAAGATATCCTTTGTGTTTTATTGGCTTCTGGAGGGCTGTAAGATTATTAGATTTTTAATTAAACATACAGATTATTTAAAAAGAGGTCAAAAAATCTTAATATAAATTTGGGAAGGAATTTTTCATTTCTATTTTGACAAGATGTAATATTTTATTTAGGTACACGGTTGTGGAGGTTTAGAAAGAACCGAACTCGATAGGTGAAGCAGAACCTAATAAAGGAGCCGAAAATATAGTTAATCTAAGCAACCTGTTACTCAATAATATAATTTAAGGCGCGTTCAGAGTATCTTCGTTTTTTTGTAAAATTTTAAAAATCTAATTAAATGCAAGTTTTAACATCAAAAATTATACTGAATTATATTTTACACCCAGAGAAGTTTCTCTTGGTATTTATATCTATCCTTGTATTAACATAGCTGAATAACTTTAATACATCATTTCAAAAACGTTTATAAAATTTCTAACATTTAGCCGATACATCTTTAAAAACCATATTCCAAAAAAAAACTCTAAATGCTTTATGAATACATTCTACATAGATTATTAATTTTTCTGTACAATTCAAAACTTATTAAAGTCTATGCAATAAACTTTAACTTTACTTTAATTAGATTTTTTTTAAATTGCATTTATCTATTCTAAATCTTTATTAATAAAAGAAAACAGAAGTCGGCACAGTTTTATAGAGACTGTTTATATTCATAAAATAGTTTATTTTTATTAAATAAATGTTTAAATAATTATAATCATCTCTATATCAATTATCATTTAATAACTTAACTCCTATATTGAATGACTTAAATATTCAAATAAAATTATAATAGGGAGAGTATATTAACGTGAATTGTTTGATGAGATACATATGCACATATTAAATCTATTTAAAAAATAGATATATATTTTTGTTTTTATAAAATAAATGACTCTCCGGCATCACATTTAAAATCAAAATCATCGTTTTCAACATATGAAAAACAAAAATAGTTCGGTCATAACTTATGTGAATGATAAATTTAGCAAAAATATGCTTTTTAATTAAAGCAGGCAAAATAATTATATACTTTTATTTTATCAGAAAAATTAAGAATAAGCTTGGGTGCAAATATTTTTTGAGAGTTTCACAGGTCAACAATTATTTGAGAGTTATGAGTTAACTACAGAGATCAAACCTGCCCATCATAAGGAATATCAAATCCGTTTACCGTTTTTCTTAATCAAACTTAGTTAGTCAGTTATAAACATTGAAAATATTGGAAAAAAAGGTCAAAAAACCAAAAAGATTAAAAAATAAAAAATAATTTGAAATTTTATTTTTCATATTCGCAATTGTTAAACTGTTAAATTCAAACTTCAAATAATATTTTCATTAAAAACCGATAATATATGTGTCGTATTTAAGTTTGGACGCGAAATATTTTGTATTATCTAAATGCCGTTTTAAAAGCTTGATATATTAAAAAAATTTATTTTTCATTATTTGTGATAGTTACAAGAAGATTTTTTTATATTCAAAAAAGATTTTTAAATTTTTTCGTTTTAGGTGTATTTAGACCTGTCAATGTGGTAATTGGTAAAAAGGCCATTTTTAATTATAGACGGATCTAAGTAGCCAAAGACGGAAGAAACTAAGAAAAATGAAAATATTTATGAGATTAGGCCATCATAGGGATTTATTTTTTAATGTTTTTATAAAATTCACGTATATGACATGGATATTTATGACCTGTGTTTTAAGAGATAGTAAAAATATGTGTACAACTAACTATTGTTTTTAAAAACAGGTAATTTAAGAGTCATGAGCTAATTCCAGAGACCAAGCGGAAATAGGTCCGTTGACCGTATTTACTAATCAAAATTTGAAAGCCAAAAATATTGATCATGTTAAAAAATGTTAAAAAGACAAATATTATTCTAAACAAAAAAATTATTGAAAAAATTATTTTTATATTTGAAACAATTAATTTACAGCAAACTACATACCGATAAAATATCGTGGCTCCAATTAAGCTGGTATGTCAAAAATCTGCAAAATTTATATGTTAAAGCAAAAGCCTAATATATTATATTTTATCTCTCATTATTTTAGATAAAGATAAATTAAGTAATTTAATATGAGAAAAATAGTTTTTTAGCATTTATTCTTTAATCGAAGTCGCACTGTCATTTAGTTAAATTTGGCCATTAATCGATATATACTTAAATAGTCGAAGTTTGAAGAAACTTTTGAGGAGAAAATGTGTATGAGAGGGATAAAATCATAATGGAAATTATTTTCCTCGGAGTTACCATTCATTTATCATTTAATCATCTTTGTCAATACGAATAAAATTTTATACACTAATTATTCATTCATGAAAACTTGGAAATAAGTAGAAATAATAATAATATATATAGTAGCAAGATTTTTAATTTATAGATACGGCCCTGTCTAAATAGTTGGAGTTTTTTATAAATTTTCAAACAAATTGGGTTTCCTATCTACCACGCTAAACTAGTTATTAACGCGTACATTAATGGCGCCAAGACAATAATAAATGCCTTTATATAATCATTCAGATATTTATATCATTTTTTTTCGAAAAAATAATAATAAAAAAATATATTGCATATAGATTTAAAAAAAATGTTTATACCTTTGATAAAAAATTTAAATTAAACTAACTGAGCCGTAGTTTTAAGAAGTAAGCAAAGTATAAATAAAAGTGCGGATATTAATTTGTAACTTATATATCACGGCTTATATTAAAAAATAGAATGTATGTGATTTGAAATTATTTTATACTCAGCTATCTTGATGTTAATCAAATGCGTTCAAAATTTTTTCTTCAAACTTATTTTTTACTAGCCGCAGCCATTCAGAAAAAATATAAATTTTCTATATAAAAGAATAATTTGTAAAAATGCTGCAAAAGTAATATAAATCGGATGAAAACATAAATCATTAAGCAAAGAGATAAAATTATAAATAAAAAGTCACGTTAAAAGTTATTCTTAAATAACACATGTCTACCTACTATCCAATGATAATCGTGAATTTAATAAAAGACAATATCCCCATGATGGCCTAATCTCATATATATTTTGTTTTTTTAATTATCTTCCGGACGCTCCTTACATCTATCCATATTAAATAGCCTTTTTCGATCAAATTGACAGATCAAATACCCTAAAAAATTTAAGAATCTTTTTTTTTCACATAAAATTCCCTTTATTTTTTATTTATTATATCAAATAATGAGAAATAAATTTAGTATATCAAGCTCTTACATCGGCATTTAGATAATACAAAATATTTCGCGTCCAATATATATGACACGATATATAATCGGTTTTTGATAAAAGTTTCTATTTGAAGTTTAAATTTTAACAAGGGGGCCGCAAAAAAGTATTTCAATTTAATTTTGTTTCTAAATCTTTTTTTTGTTTTTTGGCATTTCTAAAACATTTAATGTTTCTATCTGACTGACTAAGTATTGAATAGAATAAACGATGAACGGATTTGAAAATCTTTAAGATGGCAGGTTTGATCTCTGTAATTAGCTCATAACTCTCAAAAAATTGTTGTCCTATGTAATTTCATTTAGGAGTTTTTTTGTGAAAGTCAACAGTTTTAACCTTTTTACAAATTCTTTCCCTTCCTTACAAAAACCAAGGAAAATTTTCTAGTTTATGAATAATAAATATACTCTGGGTTACAATGGAGAGATATATATTTTGTAAGCGTGGGGACGTAATCTAAAAGAAATTACTCAAATTTTTTTAATGTGCAAGATATATAAATGAGAAAGTTTAATAACTAAGGTAGGCTTAGCTCGGCCTAACCTTTGTGCGATAGCCCTTGTGAATAAGAGCCATGTCGAATGATTGAAATAAGGTATAGCCTTAGTGTATGTTGAGTTTCAGTAGTTGTGTTAAAAATAACTTATTACATATATTTAACTTGTCAAACCTATAAATGAAGAATTATTCTTGGATCGTGCAGTTCGAACACCGGCTAAGCCCTAGTGAATAATCATGTCAGGTTAATAAATCTTAAAAAAGTTGATATTTAAAAATATGAGATGACATTTGTCAAACCTTATAAAAATTATCACAGCGAAACTGCTTGTTTTAGGATTAATATTCATGTCGAGAGAATTAAATAATTACTCCTAAATCTATGTTAGTAATTGGCAATTCTTGAAATTATATCAATGGCGCCGTCAAAATGCCTTATAAATAATTTTACGATTCAGTTAGAACATCATTCTAGCCTTAGGATAAAAATTCAGATCTGACCATTAAACGTAACACCATTAATTAAATGTTGAGTAATTGTAAAATAAAAAGGATTATTTTTAAAATATAATAATCAAACTTTATAAAAATTTTAAGGGCAATCTCGAAGTGTAAGTTTAACAAATCCAGGCCATTCTTTTGCAGTGAAAGGTCTAAATCATGTCAAGGGTGGAAGGAACAAAAATTAAATTTAGAGTGAAGGGGTAAAAAAAATTACATAGATTTTTCCCAAAGCTAACCTAAAAATATACTATGATTCAGATTACTAAATGCACCAGTGAATTTCATGCAGAGAAAAATAAATCCATTAGGCATAGTTGTTGGCAGTCTTAAAACAAACGTAGCAGGGCAAACCTTATAAAATATTTAAAATAGATATCAGCCACAAATACAGATACATTAGTTAAATAAATATCTATGTGTCATGGGTCATACTTAAATAAATCTAAAATGTTGAGAAATTTGAGTAAACTGAAAAAAATTACAAATAGAAGTTATCTGCAGACACTTAGAAAAAATGATTTGAATTCAGTTTCGAACTTGTCGCTACAACAGTGACAAAAATTCATGCCAGGAGTTAAAAAGTCCTAACCTGTTAGTATTTTTAAGATATTACCCATTACTTATACTCATTTGTCAAACCTATAAATTTTTTAATGATGCAGTTCTAACACTGTATCCTTAGTGAATCAAATTCCAATGTCAAAGTAAAACCCCTAAATTTTTATTAAAATGTTGATTTGCTAATATTAAAATAAATTCTATATAAATTCAAACCGGAAAAAAATATGAGATATGAGCTAGAATAATTCTGCTTATCTTTATATAAACTATGTCACAGTGATAATTAATCCTAAAAATTGATGTTTGGAAATATTTTTAAAATAAATTATATATTATTTTTTGTACTATCATTTGGATTAAAATCATTAACTAATTAGAGTGAATCATCTGGGCTAGCTCAGTGATTAATTTCGTGGAGCTAGAGTTAATTTAAATCTATAAGGGTAGAGTAAAACTTTACGTGTTGATTAGTAAATTATTTTTATTTTGTAAAGGCCTAAACATATAGATTTCATTCAGTCGAACATCCCTAGCCCTTCCGTTAAAAATTCATTCAGTGTTACAAAAATTCAAAAAAAATTTGAGTATTATAAACATTAATTACAAAAGTCAAACCTTTTTAACGAAATTATTATTGGATTCACCAAAATCTGTTTCTTAAGTGAAAAAACTCACGCCAAAAGAGAGATAAATATAGAATCTTTTAAAAAGTGAGTAAGTGTTAAAATAAACTCTAAAAGCGCCCTAAATTTCTTAGTTAAACATTAAAAAAATTCTTAAAAACGATTAGTTCAAGAACACGTTAAAGAACACGTTTTGAAGAATATATAAACCGTTAGAGTTAAATAAATGACTAAAAATAAACCATTTGCAAGAAATTTAAAATCCATTCATAAATATGTAATAGTTATCTTATAAAATTTCAACGATTTGCACCAACAAGAATAGCTTAGTGATTAAATTGGTGTGCAGAATTAAATAAATCTAAAATATGTTTGAGCAATTTAAAAATAAAGCTCACTTATTTTAAAATAAACTAATACAAACCTTAAAAAATCTTAGGCTAAACTTAGTTCGAACATCCGCTATCCTCCTTAGAATATTCCAGAGTTAACATAAATCGTAAAAATGTTTAGCTACTTAGACATAGAATGATAATAAACCGGGTTTGTTAAATCTTAAAAAATCCTTATGTTAGTCGTACATCTGCTAGCCTCAGTGAATAAGTTGCGATGTCACAACCTTATATAACCCCTTACGTTGAGTCCGGACTTAAAATACTATTAACATATATTTCTTAATGTCAAACCTTACAAAAAATGCCCTTTATCAGCTTCAGCGATTATTGCATAATTTCAGGCAATAAATTCATGTCAGAATTGATTAATCTTAAAAATGTTGAGCAAATTAGAAACTACATACCCTTAAAGGTGTATCCTTATCTTAACCTATAAGAAATTTTTCAACAGATCCATCCGTTATCCTATTATATAAATTTATGTGGGAGTTAAATAAATCCGAAAAAGGCCGAGTTATTTAAAATTAGATTACATATGCATTTTTCCGTGTTTAGTGTCAAAACCTCTTAAAAAAATTTTTCCCACCCTTGGGGGGGGCAACATCTGCCAGCGCACCCGAATATATTATTGAAGAGTTAAAAAAATTCTAAAACATGTTGAGATAATTTCAAACTTATAAATTACACATAATTTTTTGCCAAACCCTTAAAAAAAATTTTAAGGTCGATAATGTCCCGAACATCTGGTATAGCCTCAGTGGACGCAAATCATGTCAGAGTTAAATAAATTTTAAAACTGTTGAGTAATTTACAAAAAGTAAGCAATTCACCATATGCAATTTCTTTTTTAAAGCATGTCATAAATATGTTATTGGCACGTATTTTAGTTTGAACATCTGTACATTCTAATGATTAAATTAATGTCAGGTCAACTAAACTTAAAACGTTGAGTAATTTAAAATAAACTACATATATTTTGCCAAACCTTACTATAAATTTTATCGATCAGTTCGAACTCCTGCTTTAGCCTTAGTGAAAAATGATCAAGTCAGAGTTAACTAAATCCTAAAATTGGTCCTAGTAATCTCTAAAACAAACATTTTCCAAACCTTATAAAAACATTTTATCGACTCAGCTTGAACAAATAATACCTTAGTGAATTTATTTCATGTAAGAGCTAATCTATTTTTTAAAAATGATGAGATAGTTTAATATACATTTTACATCTGTCAAACCTTACTAAAAATTCTCTTATCGATTCAGCTCTCCGAATATCTGTAGCCTTATTTTAATAAATTCATGTCAGAGTTAAGTAATTTCTAAAAAATGCTGAGTAATCAATTAAAGTATAAATTAAAATCTCGTCAAAACTTATAAAAATTTTTAAAAATCGATTCAGCTACGAACAAATGTAGCACTTAGTGAATAAATTGATGTCTAGCAAAGGGTACTTACATCCTAAAAATGCGAGTCGACTTAATATACTGTACCAATTTGTCAAACCTTTTTACAAAAACAATACGATATAGATCGAAATCTGCATAGCATTAGTGAATAAATAGTGATTTCAGAGTTAACTCAATCCTAAAGCCAAAATCTGAGTAATTTAAAAAAATTACATATTTAAAAAAAAGCATTTTAAAAAAATTGTAACGACTCGCTTTAACACTGCTACAGCTTAGTGAAAAATTCAGATCATATTATTTACAATAAATTCAAAAAATTAGTAATTTAAAATAGAAACACCTTAGCTTAAAAAGCTTTACCAAATGCCATCACATTATTTTTATTAATTTATCAGTTTGAACATCTGTTATCCCAGCGAATAAATTGTTTCATGTCGCATTATGGAGTTAACCTAAGATCGAACTAAATACGAACTTGACCCGTTTGCAAATTTAATATCAAAATGCACTTTTTATATTTCTCTGTCGGAAACCTAAATAAATTTCTTACAACTAGTTGAACATCTGTATCTTTGAAAAAGTCAAGTCATTATAACACCTAAAAAGGATTGTGAATCAATTTAAAATAAATGTATCTATATTTATTGTTAAACCTTAACAAGTTAATCTAATCTATTCAGACAAGAACATTTGTTTAATATTGATTTAAATTCATTTGAATAGATAAATATATCTTTCCAAAAATGTTGAAAAATCTGCAATTTAGGTAATTATACATATATTTCCAAAAAATAGATTCAGTATTCAAATTAAATTATCGATTTAGTATCTCGACATATCTGGTCAGCTTTGTGAATAAATTCGCGTCAGACCTTATAAGCAATATTATAAATGTGAGTAAAAGTTATAAAATTTATTTGATTTAAAATAAATATTACAACCCTCCGGTATCAAAAAGTTTATCTAATTCAGTTTGAACATACGAGTACTTCCTTAAAAAACTTCCAGAGATTAAATAATCCCAAAATGTTGATCGTAACCTTTACCCAAATAAATCCCAATAGATCAAAACCTTATGAAATAAATAATTAGCCATTCACCGAGATCACTCTGTAGCCTCAGGGAACAAAAACTGATGTCAGAGTTATTTAAGTGCCTAATAACTGTTGACCATAATTTAAAATAAAAGCTAAGTCACTCTTCACTTTATTTGGTAAAAGCGCCAACAACCAATTTGATTCAGCTCGAAAATCGGGTAGCCTCAGCGAAAAACGCCATGCAGAGTCTAAAGTAGCAACCCTCAGAAAATGTCTGAGAAACATAAAATATATTAACCATATATTTATCTCTTTGCCAAACATTATATTTTTAAAATTTAATCGAGAATTAGCTTTAACATCTGCTATTCCTCAGTGAATTTGAAAAGGTTTCGTGTCAGAATCATTATCTTAAAAATGAGTAAATAAACTAGATTATTTTTAAGAATATATATCTTACCACACTCATTAATAATAAATTTATCATTCAGTGGGAAGTTCCAGCTATGTAGCCCTAAATAAATGCCAGAGTTAAAAAATTTTAAAATGCCTAGAATTTAAAATAATCCCCATTACTTTGTCAAACATATAAAAATAGGTTATTAGATACAGCTCAATATTCGATAGATTTAGTGAATATATCCTGTCCTATTTAATAAACGAAATTTAAATTGTCATGTTGAGTAATTATAAATAAATTCCAAAAATATCTTTGTTACCTTACAAAAAATTTACGTTCAGCTGGACCAGCCTAAACTCAGTAAATAAATTCGTTTTTACAGTTAAACTAAATACCGCTAAATGAATTACAGCTGAGTAATTTAAGAGTGAATTCCAGTATATTTTATAAACTTTCTAAATAATTTTAAGAATTGCTCGAACATATCAAGCCTCAGTGAATAAATTAGTGATGACTATCGACTTAATCTGATACATGATCAGTACCAAATAAACTAATTATTTATAAAAAATTTTAATATTAAACCCTATTTAAAATTATATATAATTCAGTTCGAACATGGGCAATCTTAATTAAACTATATTCCAGAGTTAACCTATAAACTGGGCAATGGAAAATCTATAAGTATAATTTAAAAAACAAGTATACATTTTTTAAACCCTACAACAAATTTAATCGATTCAGCACTTAAACTTCGCTGTTAGTTAATAAACTGCTTCAAACAAGTTATAATAAACTAATTAAAAGGAATTTTGAGTAAGGGCCAAAGAGCACAAATTCAATGGTAATACTTTGCCAGAAACTTTAAAAAATTTTATGTTAGCTCGAAATTCTTCTATTTTTTGGAATAAACATTTCTGTCAGAATATTATCTTAAAAAAGGTCTTGAGTAAATACCCTAATAACTTTTATCTACACCATTCAGTTCCTTAAAATTTTAGAAAATTATGCCAATAAATTGTAGTTCGAAACCACAATCTCTGCTATATAATAAATTCCAGGTGTAATTAAATCCTAAAAAGTTCCGAGTAATTAGAAACCAATTACCATCCTTAAACTAAATCTTATAAAAATTCTATCTATTCAGTCACGAACTTAATGGAGAACAGTGAAAAACTCATTATTGTCAGAGTTAAATACAATCCAAAAATTTAAGAAAACTTATCATATAAATTGCCCCCATACATTTTTTGATTAAAAGCCTGTCCAATATGTCAAAACTTTTAGATTTAAGTATCGAAAATCTGCTAGCCTGACCCGGACTAAAGATTTATGACTTATGATTACCCATAATCCTGAAAATAATTTGAAAATGAGTGATTTCAAAAAAATAGATTAAATTATTTATTTGTAAACAATCTATATAGAATTTAATAATAAAACCATAAGCATACAAATATATTTGTTTGTACTTGTAAATAACAAAGTTCAACAAATCCTTAAAGGTTATGAGTAATTTCAAAAATAAACCATTTTATTTTCTAAAATCATTTTATTCTAAACCTTTATAAAATATTTATCAATTACAGAGAGTTAGAAACAAAAACATACTAAAACATTAAATAAATTCCAGATTGTTAAATAAATCCAAAAACATTAATAAGTAATTTAAAATAAATCTTACATATATTTTATCTCAAACCTAAAAATATTCAATTTTATCGATTGTATAAATACGTATATCGTTAATAATTTATATCACACTAAAAGAAAACCAAACAATGTTAGAATTTTAAAATCAATTACAATTATCTTTCTTAAACCATATCAAAATTAAAATAAAAATTAGCACAACATTTTCTAGACTTAGTATATTAGATTTCATGTCATTAAATACGTTTCAAAAATGTTGAGTAATTTAAAATAATCTCGCTTATTTTTAAAGTTCTTTTACAAAACTTAAACACAAAATTTAATCAATTAATACGAACAACTACTCTAAATAAAATCCGACTTAAAAATAAATTCTAAAATGTTGAGTATTCTGCTATGAAATCCAAAATAATTTCGTTTAATAAATTTTTAAAAATTTTATGATACAGATCTGAACATTTGCTAGCCTAAGGTGAAAAAATTCATGTCAGAATTATGATAAGATTTTCTAAAAATGAAAATTGAGCCATTAGGTAAAATTACATATATTTATTTGTCATTCATTACCAAAATCTTTACGATTTAGCTCGAAAATATAGGTTGTTAATCTATAAGTTGTAACAAATCATTTCAGAGTTAAATTAGATGTATGCAAAAAATAGTTGTATTTTAATATCTAAATATTAAATATATTACGCTAAACATTAACAATTAGAATTTTATCGGTGTCAGCTAGAACATCAGATTAAAAGTCTTAGTTTAAATAATATTCATGCTTTAGTCTAACAGTCAAATAATATCCTATAAAATGTTGCCAAAGTAAATTTTCTAAAATAAGTTACATAATCTGCCAATATAGTTTTAAATGTATATCGATGGTACCTTGAACATATGCTAGACCTTAGTGAATAAATTCAAGAGTACAGTAATTTTAACCGTTATAGATGTTGAACGTACATTGTTAACTACTTAGATTTTTAAAATATACTTAGATTTAAACGTTATAAAAATTTTATCAATTTAGTTTGAAACATTTGCTATCTTACTTAAATAAATCTCCAGAGTTAACTAAACCAAAATGTTGAGTAATTTAAAATAAGTTAAATCTGTTAAATCTTTTAAAATCTTATGATTAGCTCGAACTTTTGTAGCCTCAGTAAATAACCTATGCTAGACAATGAATTGAAAAAAGGTCAGTCATTTAAAATAAATTACATATATTTTTTGTTACAACCTAAATAATTTTCATCGATATCAGTCGAACATCTGTTAGCCTCAGTGAATAAAATTCATGTCAGAGTTAAATAAACATTTAAAAATGTTGAGTTAAATTTAAAATAAATTACATATATTTCTTTGCCAAACATTATAAAAATTTTATCGATTTAGCTCGAACATCTGCTAGCTCCTCCTCTCAGTGAATAAATTGTGCCGGAATTGATTAATCTTATAAATGTTGAGTAAATAACCATTCTTATTTTAAAATATCTTTATCAAACCTTATAAAAATTTTATCGATTCAGCTCGAACATCCGCTTTCCTCAGTGAATAAATTCATGTCAGAGTTAAATAAATCCTAAAAATGTTGAGTAATTTTAAATAAATTACATATATTTCTTTGTTACCTTATAAAAATTTTATCGATTCAGCTCGAACATCTGCTGGCCTCAGTAAATAAATTCATGTCAGAGTTAAATAAATCCTAAAAATGTTGAGTAATTTGAAATAAATTACATATATTTCTTTGTCAAACCTTATAAAAATTTTATCAATTTAGCTCGAACATCTGCTAGCCTCAGTGAATAAATTTATAGAGTTAAATAAATCCTAAAAATGTTGAGTAATTTAAAATAAATTACATATATTTCTTTGTCAAACCTTATAAAAATTTTATCAATTTAGCTCGAACATCTGCTAGCCTCAGTGAATAAATTTATAGAGTTAAATAAATCCTAAAAATGTTGAGTAATTTAAAATAAATTACATATATTTCTTTGTCAAACCTTATAAAAATTTTATCAATTTAGCTCGAACATCTGCTAGCCTCAGTGAATAAATTTATAGAGTTAAATAAATCATAAAAATGTTGAGTAATTTAAAATAAATTACATATATTTCTTTGAAACCTTATAAAAATTTTTTATCAATTTAGCTCGAACATCTGCTAGCCTCAGTGAATAAATTTATAGAGTTAAATAAATCCTAAAAATGTTGAGTAATTTAAAATAAATTACATATATTTCTTTGTCAAACCTTATAAAAATTTTATCGATTTAGCTCGAACATCTGCTAGCCTCAGTGAATAAATTCGTGTCAGAATTGATTAATCTTATAAATGTTGAGTAAATAAACTACTTATTTTTAAAATATCTTTATCAAACCTTATAAAAATTTTATCAATTCAGTTCGAACATCCGCTATCTTCCTTAAATAAATTCCAGAGTTAACTAAATCCTAAAAAATGCTGAGTAATTTAAAATAAATTACATTTGTCAAACCTTATAAAAATTTTATCGATTCAGCTCGAACATCTGCTAGCCTCAGTGAATAAACTCATGTCAGAGTTAAATAAATCCTAAAAATGTTGAGTAATTTAAAATAAATTACATATATTTCTTTGTTAAACCTTAAAAAAATTTTATCAATTCAGCTCGAACATCTGCTAGCCTCAGTGAATAAATTCATGTCAGAGTTAAATAAATCCTAAAAATGTTGAGTAATTTAAAATAAATTACATATATTTCTTTGCCAAACATTATAAAAATTTTATCGATTTAGCTCGAACATCTGCTAGCCTCAGTGAATAAATTCGTGTCAGAATTGATTAATCTTATAAATGTTGAGTAAATAAACTACTTATTTTTAAAATATCTTTATCAAACCTTATAAAAATTTTATCGATTCAGCTCGAACATCCGCTTTCCTCAGTGAATAAATTCATGTCAGAGTTAAATAAATCCTAAAAATGTTGAGTAATTTTAAATAAATTACATATATTTCTTTGTTACCTTATAAAAATTTTATCGATTCAGCTCGAACATCTGCTAGCCTCAGTAAATAAATTCATGTCAGAGTTAAATAAATCCTAAAAATGTTGAGTAATTTAAAATAAATTACATATATTTCTTTGCCAAACATTATAAAAATTTTATCGATTTAGCTCGAACATCTGCTAGCCTCAGTGAATAAATTCGTGTCAGAATTGATTAATCTTATAAATGTTGAGTAAATAAACTACTTATTTTTAAAATATCTTTATCAAACCTTATAAAAATTTTATCAATTCAGTTCGAACATCCGCTATCTTCCTTAAATAAATTCCAGAGTTAAATAAATCCCAAAAATGTTGAGTAATTTAAAATAAATTACATTTGTCAAACCTTATAAAAATTTTATCGATTCAGCTCGAACATCTGCTAGCCTCAGTGAATAAATTCATGTCAGAGTTAAATAAACCTAAAAATGTTGAGTAATTTAAAAATAAATTACATATATTTTATAGCCAAACATCATAAAAATTTTATCGATTCAGCTCGAACATCTGCTAGCCTCAGTGAATAAATTCGTGTCAGAATTGATTAATCTTATAAATGTTGAGTAAATAAACTACTTATTTTTGAAATATCTTTATCAAACCTTATAAAAATTTTATCAATTCAGTTCGAACATCCGCTATCTTCCTTAAATAAATTCCAGAGTTAAATAAATCCCAAAAATGTTGAGTAATTTAAAATAAATTACATTTGTCAAACCTTATAAAAATTTTATCGATTCAGCTCGAACATCTGCTAGCCTCAGTGAATAAACTCATGTCAGAGTTAAATAAATCCTAAAAATGTTGAGTAATTTAAAATAAATTACATATATTTCTTTGTTAAACCTTAAAAAAATTTTATCGATTCAGTTCGAACATCTGCTAGCCTCAGTGAATAAACTCATGTCAGAGTTAAATAAATCCTAAAAATGTTGAGTAATTTAAAATAAATTACATATATTTCTTTGTTAAACCTAAACAAAAATTTTATCGATTCAGTTCGAACATCTGTTAGCCTCAGTGAATAAATTCATGTCAGAGCAAAATAAATCCTAAAAATGTTGAGTAATTTAAAATAAATTACATATATTTCTTTGTTAAACCTTATAAAAATTTTATCGATTTAGCTCGAACATCTGCTAGCCTTAGTAAATAATTTCATGTCAGAATTAAATAAATCTTAAAAATGTTGAGTAATTTAAAATAAACTACTTATTTTTAAAATATCTTTATCAAACCTTATAAAAATTTTATCAATTCAGCTCGAACATCTTATTGCCCATATGAATAAATTCATGTCAGAGTTAAAAAATCATAAAAATGTTGAGTAATTTAAAAATAAATTACATATATTTCTTTGCCAAACATTATAAAAATTTTATCGATTTAGCTCGGAACATCTACTAGCCTCAGTGAATAAATTCGTGTCAGAATTGATTAATCTTATAAATGTTGAGTAAATAAACTACTTATTTTTAAAATATCTTTATCAAACCTTATAAAAATTTTTATCGATTCAGCTCGAACATCCGCTTTCCTCAGTGAATAAATTCATGTCAGAGTTAAA